>LUCH01001989.1:34183-45153 GCA_013368495.1 Paragonimus heterotremus | reverse complement strand
TTATATATATATATATATATATATATATATATATATATATATATATAAGTAAGTCTTCGGACTGAATATCGGTGTAATTACAGTCTGCGTTCAGGGTCCTATTCGAGTGCCGCCAACGAACCACAGCTTTCTCATTATCTTTATTTCCAAAAGGATACTTTGTACGACCTGCTAAGTTTACACTTGGAATTGGGGAAAAATAGAGCCGTGGTGCTCACTTAAATGAATTGTTAGAGTGAATTTAAGATTCGTAATTCAGCCAGTCATAACATTCGGTCAAATAATTTCGCACTGCACAAAAGACAGATGTGAACAAGGCAATGATTTGAATATTCACGGAGTGACTGGGAAAGAGCTACAAGCGTCTGTCCTTTAGAATAAACATCGTTGGATGGACAAGCCGTACCTCTGAATGAACGTACACGAGGCTGTAACAGTTAAAACGGTCGTATTTGTCCTGGTTATGGCTAGATGAATTCACTCGTCGTTTGGTTCAAGCGCTGTATGTGATCAGTGGGCGGAAGTGTACAATACACAATTTCCATATCGACTAACTCAAATGGCGTTAGGCTATCGTGGTACGAGGCCGATCAATTGACTTTCTGATTATTTTGAAGCAATGAGATCCAGCTCAAAATAGTAAATATAGGAACCGCTTGTGTAACGTGATATGATTATCAGCAAACAGACTGGATACTGATTAAAAAGTTTTGTTACTCTAGAAACTAACTGTGATTCAAAGTAACAGTCGTCAGAAAGGCATACGAGAATTTTGATCACATCATAACAGACTATATAAAGTCGATCGAAACGCAGCTTTTAGTTATGAACCCAAACGAGCGGAGCAGTGCACGGCGATTCTGAGTTGCTTTATGTAAGCCAGACAAAATACAGGAACATGAGGTGGAAAGTTTACTCATCAACCCTAAGTAACTGTTGCGTAAAGCTTTCCAGCTAAACTATCCAAATTAGTTAATGGAGATCATAAAATGGTTTAACATCACCTTCACAAAACTCTAACTACCATGCTCTATTGTCTGAAAGACTGGTTAAAGAAACCCCGAAAGGAAGTTGGACACGTTACATTTGTCCAGACGTTAGAGACGCCATGGTCCAGGGTGGCCACCCTATCCCATCTGCCCAACTGGATTAGCAGAAACAATCTAAGACCCAGCTCGTTTGTGCACCAAAAAAAACAAGAGAACAGTATGTGTCATTTGGCCAAATACTTTGTTTTAGTAGTCCCTTAATTCTGTATAACGGTATCATTTAATACTGAAAACAATTCGTTTTCAGGAGATCAATCTATTGTCACATTGTTGGTGTGAAGCAAACTCTCTGACCAGCTAAGTGTGAACCGAATAGTTAGATAAAACGAAGCAAAAAAGAATTGCATGATATACTACTCCGTTCAATTCGGTCCAAATAGACACCAGTTTTGACCTCTGAGGAGGCAATTATGTCAACTAAAGTATAATTTGAATCGAAAAGTCAGGAGACACAAATTACGATATGAATTCATTTCGCACACTCTCGTCAGTCGTAAACGTGTGACTAGCATGAAAACAAAACCAAAGCATAATTTCTAAAGAAAATTAAAACCGTCATGTACAGTTTGAGCTCACAAGATCAAAACACACGTGTGAAACAAAAAAGTGTGACGCGGCAACGGTGTATATAAGAAAAAAATATTCGAGGTTTTAACTATGTTCAGTTTACAGGACCAGTAGACACACTGATCAACCTGATCACATCAGATAGTAAAAATTTAAAACAAAAATCAAACAAGGAAGTGAAGTTGAAAATTTTTTAAAAAAAACATTAGCGTCTAATGATCATATTGCACACAAAACTGATTCGTATCATTTGACAGCTGCCCCAAACACAGGATTCGATGTGAATAGCTGTATCTGTTGCACGTCGAGCATCACGCACACAGGCTGGAACGTCTTGGACGAAGAAGTGCACAGCCAGGCCGATCAGTACGAGAGTGTGTTCGAGTAAGAGAAATAATATGCTAGGAGATATGTCCAATTCAAATGGCTCCAATGAGGCAATCACAAGACCTGCATTTGTGAGGATTGATAACCACGCCTGAGCAGCTAACAAACTTAGCCAAATATAGTTGCCTTGAAGCAACGGTCGAGGGGACGGGCGTCTGGTGACCAGGAGCATCTTTAATGCGTCTGAATGTGCTTCGAACAGGATAGTGAGAAACGCGAGAGCCGCACCACGTAATGGGGTAACATAGGCAAACAGGACCAAGTATCCATGCTCTAGAACCATTTCCAAATAATCGTCGAACGGTTCGTACGAATCGGCACACAGTTCTCTTCGAAAATCTGACCACCAAACGGGATGATCATCACTGCCGGATGTGCTGTTCTCATCCTCACGTTTCCTTCTCCCAGATGTCAGCTTCTCTTGCCATACGCGGAAGCGATAGATAATGAACGGAATGAGGACTTCCATGATGAAACGACGGAGACAATTCGTCGTAAGCATCGTAAGCTGTAACGATGCGAGGGCTTCTCGATCGGATAGAACGAAGCCTAGATAAGCCAAACATCCGTAGGCGTCCAACATTTCAAAAAGAAAACGCTTGATAATAAGAGCCTGATTGTGGTCTTCAGTTCCCTGAAAACAAGTAGACAGAAATATAGGCAAACACTTGATTTCGGAATTTTGAAAACTTACGGATAGGCGGACAAAAACTTAATTCCAATTAATGTGCTGGTAAGTACTGCAAATTAGCCAGGGTGGTGATTCAAACAACAGGATGATCACAAACAACAACAGCTGATCATATTCAAACTGAAAACATTGCAGAAAGGAACAGTGACCGAATCGATAGAGGCTTCGATCACTAACAAGAAAATAGTTGGTTTGAATCCCTGTTCAGCTACTGTTATATGACAGGTTAAAACGAGGAAGAAGTACACCATGGAGTATCAGCCTAACTGTAAGCATAAACAAATATGTTTAGCACAGTAAACACATGCGTAAAGTAAAGGGATCCTTCAAGTTTATATAAGCGGAACGTATAGTATAAGCAAACTGGAAGTCCTCTTTCAATAAGAATGGATAGAAGGTAACCTTAGCTCAAGGGTGATATTATCAATTAAGGAGAACACATTGCTGTCAGGTGTACGTACAATCTGAGCGTAAACTTGTGCAACATATGAATACTGGTACAGTTACAAAATCAATGTCGACCAGGGTCCATTAAGGACATTCTACCCTTTATGCAATAGGTCAGATTGATGAATTAGAGACTTCAGTTGGGGTCCATCAAGCCGACTGTAGACAAACCCATGGATACGGGACTATGCATATAGTGACATGGAGTGTGCTGGAGGGACGAAGTAGACTTAAGAGCACGCTGCACCACAGTGATCACGATGGAACTGAGTCGTTACGGTATTGACGTTGCAGCGTTGAGGGAGATAAGGTTCGCAGATGAAGGTAAACTTCAGGAGTCAGACACTCGTGACATCTTCTACTGGATGGATTGATGGGCAAGGGGTGCTCGAGAGTACGTTGTCTGTTACACAGTCACAAACTGCACCAATTCCTTGATAACAGGCAAACCACACAAGCATACACCTTTTAGTCAAATTCATGTACTTGAGACTCGGTCGATATAAGTCTGCGACTTTCTCTTGCTGGTTACGATCCATTCATGTCGAACCGGTTGCACAAAATACCGGTTGTATAATTAGCTATCTGCAACGATCTGCCAGACACTCGTGAGCGACCGACTGTTTAATCTGGGCGATTTCAAGGAGCTGGTTTGGCACGACGCAGAAGCTTGGCGGGGAGTTCTCAGACCATATGGCATTGGTACAGTCAATGGAAACAGCGACCGTCTGCTCCATCTGTGTGTTATCCACGAGTTAACTGGCATAAATACCTGATTTCGACTGGATGCGGGCGATACTACAACCTGGATCCATTCAAGAAGCAATCATCGCCATTTGCTTGACTACATGATTGTATAGCAGCGCCATATTTGTGAATAACGTATCACGTGAGTGATGCTTAGGGCTGAATGTAGGATGGATCATAGACTGGTCGGGATCAAGTTTTTCCTTAAAGTTTTTAAGTTCATTTATTGTAGACTACCTGGATGACGACGAAAAATGGAGACTAGGCGGGTGAAGAATTCAAAAATGAAGACGGTTTTGCAGCGTGTAGTAGCCGTTCGTCCCAACGACGCTAACATGTTCATTATCTCAGACGGTGTGAAAAAACCTCCAACAAGAGATCGCGACAACAGACAGAAACAACAGGAATCGATTGTCACAAACGACCAGACTGCTTCCATGACGGTTATAAGATTATCTACAGCTTGACGGAGAAGAATGAAGTGTTTAATATTTCCACTGTGGACTCAAAAAATCAGAATAAGAGAACATTCTGTAATTCTCGTCGTTAACTCACCAAACGGTTTCGCGGAACTAAGGACGGTTGGTGGAAACGCAAAGTGAGATGATGCAGGACCACACTGATCACCAGTAACACAAAGGGCTTTATGGTTCCTTTAGAGAGAATCCCTTTGATCATTAAGTCTGCTAAAGCATTAATGGACGGCGTCTCTGGTGTTTCGTGCACACAACCAGAAGCCTGATTCAAGGAGTTAGCGAAAACATTTTAACGACCTACTGAATTGGTCAACTGCCACTGACTGTATGAAGTCGGATAACCTGTTACAGCAAGCCGCCAAGGAGAAAATTGCTCTCGCCTCGGATTTGGCTGAGGTCCAAAGATCTATTGAACACGGACCAGCTACTGATGAAGATGGGTTGCCAGGAGAACCCCTGAAGCATGCAGTTGTAGCTTTATATGCTGTCCAGGTACAGATGGTACACATTATCTGGAAACAGAAAACAGTCCAGCAGAAGCTCAAAGATGTGAACATTGTACCTTTATTCAAAAGTAAAGAAAACAAGGATAACACAGAGAGCCATCGGGGGATTCATCTGTTAAACTGTTCTAGAAAGGTAGTAGCAAGTAGCCGACTGCAATGGCTTAACACAGAACTTGGAGGTGGGCGTTCCTGAGGGGCGATGTGCGGCCCGGAAGAGTTATATTGCAATTTACATGGTTTATCGTGCGCCAGTCTCAGTATTTGTACCGTGAACTCACTCAGAGTTCGGATTTCACCGAGGTATTTGGTATCGTTAGCACTGAAACATAGTAGACGGTGCCTAACAAGACTGGATGCCCAGGCAAGTCAGTCATTTCAAAGAACTCGTTGTATTTGTGTACACAGAAGAGGATGTAGTTGTGCGAATTGAATTCTGATGAGTTCGAAATTGTCAATGGTGTGAAGCAAAGATGAGCCATAGTTTCGATCTTATTTACTTTACATCTGACTACGACGCTAACAGTTGCGCTTCTGAACTTATCGGACAGTGTTCAAATGAGATATCGTACGGACGGCTGCCTGATGAATATTCGATGCTTTGGTGCACAAACTAGTGCAACGAAATCTGCAGTACTTTTGCATGACGTGTGTGGAAGAACCTTAGTCTAAAATAGAAAACCAAGCTGCCTGTCTAGGTTGCTGAACGGCAGTAAAACTCGGACATTACACTGACGGAGTGGGTGGAACGTGAATCGCTTCCCTCCGCAATGTCTATGATGCATCTTGAATACCCGGTAGTCGGACATGACCCAGAACACCGACATATATCACCGAACAAACATAGACGGGAATCAACTCATTCTGATACTTAACCAGATTCGTTGGCAGGGATACACTCGTGGGATGGCTGGCGAACGGATCCCGAAGCAGCTAACCAAAATGCTTGGGACCAGAAGCTACGCTACCAAGATGTTGTCCAAGCAAGTCTTTCACAGTGTAATATGTTACATCAGGAGAAGACGCAACATTGAACTGGACTGTCTGGAAGAATGCGATCTACGGGTTTGCCTAGCAGTCGTTGTATGGCCCATGATTCGGGAGTTCGATAAGTAAAGGAATTACGAGTGCCTCAGGTCGTGGCGACATGGTCAGCTGGAGTTGAGGAGAATGCGCTGATTCTCTTAAAAAGACGACAAATGCGTTAGGCACAAGTAAATTGTGAATTATCTATTTTTCGTTCGTGTGAACTAATGAACACTGCCGTCTGGCAAATCAGCCGTTAAAACGTGGGTCACGATGGCCAGTGTCCCTATAATTTCTTTGGCTTCCTTAGTATAATGTATGCTGGAGGTTTTGTTTAACTTCTAGTTCAGATTTATCATTGTTTTTTTCAATCCTAATATAAACTCTTACATTGGAGTAATTTTTGTTACATATTTACAATATCTTTCTCCCCTAAAAATTGGTCTCTACTTTTGTTTCGAAGAAGAAAGGATTTTACTTCATTACTAGTCTGCCACCTGGCTCTATATATATATATATATATATATATATATATATAACCTCATAAAGTGGCAAACGTACCACAATATATAAGAAAAAAGGCATTATGCTTCCAACTTAACCTCCCACTCTCAAACAAAATATGATGTTGCAGGCGGTGAGTTGACAGTCGTAAAACCTGGTCAAGCTGGCGAAGCTTATGAGGCGAGAAAGTACGCTCAGGGTTCAACAAAGTCTATCCGTCTGGAAGACACGTCGACGAACCTCGTCACTGTTGACACAGTTTACCCACCACATACCTACATTTTGGAGACAACAATAGTCGAAAACAAACATTCGATGAACATCCTCCGTACGGTAGGGCCAGGTTTCGCAACCTTAAAGTAGGGCATCTCTTACAGTATCTTTGTACACTTCGTCTTTCTCAGAAACAATGACATCATGCCGATTCTGCAAATCGCGTAGGTTGGCAAAAATGCTATCCGAACCTTAGCTATCCGATTTGTAATATCAACAGACATTCGATCAGCGCTGATACAGTTCCCGAGATACATGAATTTCTCAATTGCCTTCAACGACTCACCACCAAAGATGAGAAAGGGAGCTGAGTCCTGCCAATTTTACAGCAGCATCTTCAACTTGGGAGGTGTCAAAGTTAGGCCAAACTGACGAACTGAAGCCTTTAGTTTGTAGGAAGCCTTAGGGTTCCCTGTAAACTCTCACACCTTAAACCAATATCGTTTGAACACTATACGTCTCGAAGTCAAATGCTTCGGAGTAGTTTCACATCATATTCGCAGTCTAACAGGATGCACTCTATGATCTTGATTACTGCAAACCTGAAAAAAAAAACGTAAGGATGGATAATCTTGTCGCACCACACTTGACATACCTCTACCATAAACTCTGACTCTGCTCAAGGTCCGACAGCAAACTGCTTTCAGAACGTTCACATGCTTCTCAGGATGACTGCTCTTCGACAGACAACACCAGAGTGCAGTTCTGTTAACTGAGTCAAAGGCCTCACTGATGTGCAGAGTGACAACAATTGTAGGCTTTCCATGCGCGGATAAAGTATGACAGGGTGTGGAAATGTGACCGGTGCAGTCATGGTCAGGGATATGTCGTTCGCGTGTTTCGCTTAGTCTATGGAGTACAATGGTTGCAAGCAAGTTCAAGTCAAGAGGAATCAAACCAATCCCTTTGAGAGTTACACACCAAGTGCGTGATCCCCTTCCCAAAATCACTTACTCAGATCTTTCAGAGCACAACTGTCAGCTCTCCGACTAAAGCCGGACCGAAATCCATAAAAGGGGCAGACAGAAGTTTGTCTGGGTTAGGTGCCTTGGGCTGCCTCAACAACTTGACAATAAGTAAGATTTTTGTCTACGAGGACGATAATACGTCAACAAATCAAAGAGCACAAGTAGGGCTCGAAGGAGTAGTCACTGTCGCGGACGGCCAGTTGAACTGTTGTTGAAAGTGCCCAGCCCAATGTCCTAGGCGTCGTTGCAAGTTATGAATAGACTCGCCGATGGCTTCGCAGATTATCTCGCTCACAGCTGGCTTGTTGTTATCCTTTGCTTGAATGAGATGGAAGAGCACTCAAGAGTTCTCGGTAGCAGCGGCTCGTCCCACCTCAACAGTGCATTGTGCCCACCGGGTTTTGCGATCCTCTCGTAGTTGTTTTTCAAGTTTTAAGCGAGTGGGCCAAACTGTACTCGCTGCTGGATGGAGCATTCCGACGAGTATCAGGAATTTCTCCTGACCTAGCGGTTGACAGCAGAACAAGGCACACGAAGCAAAACCACACATACGCACTGTATGTTGTATCTGTACATAATTTGTCTGGTGGGTGGGGTCCTTAACTAGAAACAAGTGCGTTCTGTTAGGTATAGGGTGTTTGCGCCACGCCATGCCCTTCGGACTTCTAAATCGTAGTTCCATTCCTAGTAAGTTGGACCAGAACAGTTGTGATTTGATTAACCTGAAAACGATCATGAATAACCGGCAACCAACGTGCTTGTATCAGTGTCTTCTTATGAGCAGATCATTCATACTTTTGAGCAACCGCGACCGTTCGACAGAGGAACCAAAATTATTAAAATGCTCAAAGCATGACAATGGTAAAATCAAAGTTCAAAACGACTGAAGCCTGAATTTTGACCATATTAACTTAGAACATAGATGTCTGCGAACATACTTTCTACAAACAATTCACGTGAGAAGCATACGGTTCTGAATCAGAACGAAGTAACCGTTGTAGTGAGGAGGCCGACTGTCCGATGATGAAACTAAGTGAACTCACTAACAGAAAGCACGAAAATTCACAGAGTTAGATTCTGTCACGTCACATATTACGAATCACAACACACTGTGACTCTCTGAACACATTATCCTTGGCATTTTGTGTAGTGCATACCATCACCCAACGTTTATCATTGGGGATTTGTTCTTCATTACGTTTCGACTACTTACGAGTAGTACGAGACTAAAAGATACTCGTCGAAAACCATCAGAAATTTTCAATGGTCTTAGCATTCTAAGACCATTCAGCAAGCTCGTTTCGGAAAGAAGCACAAGCAAGAGTTGTTGAGTGCTTGATTTCCCGTCTTGTTAAGGTGAGGTTATTGGAGCAATGAACAAGAAGGTTGCCTATATATATATATATATATATATATATATATATATATATATATATATATATGGAAATTTTCGACCACTTGAGGATGATTCATTATGAAGCGGATCTTGTTTTGTATACGCATTACGTATCCCAAGTAAGGTATGTAGCGTGACCCGATATAAGACGAGATTGATACGGTCGCGGCCACGTGTGTCGGAGGTTATGCAGGAGTTTATTTTGGCAACAACGTACCGGTAATCTGTCAACTACTACCTATCACCAATCAAAACGTCGCTCAACAATTCAAGAACATATATGATTTCGACTTTGAAGTTCCTAGTGGCAGGACGATGACTGTGACACTCCATAAGGTGATCAGGAAACCTGGGCAATATTCATAAGTAAATATGGTTAGGTGCCTGTTGTGCTGATGCGATAGTGCCTGACTTGATGTCAGTGGTGGTGATGATGACGAACAAATTTGTCTCATGAGAATGCGAATTGGGATTGAAGTCTTGGTCGCATCGAAGGTATACACCAATAACGAGCTCTGATACGAACAAAGCTAGGGGCTTCTGCATCTGTTCCAAAGAAGCTGAGAGAAAAGACTGGATGAGTAAGAAAACCACGATCAACTGTGAATACTGTTTCAGTCGTAGCAACCAAAATCTCTTATCACCTATCTGTACTTTTGTCTGTAACACTGAACGTGATAAAGAGCGCAAACATCGGTTAACTACAAATAACTCGAAATGAAGTTGAATAATTCAAAATAAACAAAACATACAAACTCAGCTCGAGCGACGACAATCTCTCAATGTTTTAATGACTAAAGCTGAGTTTAAAAATCTCTGGCAATTGTGACAGACTGTTGTGCATTCAGAATAACAAAAATCAGCAATCAAATGATGGATGCTAGGATTCACATTACACAAACGTTGTAATGAAACCAGATTCTAGTCACACTCAGTCATCGACGAAAGGTCATGGTCGATAAGAAGCGAAAATGAGCAACACATGGAAGGTAGAACGTGATAAAGCATTCTCGCAATGAACCCGTGAATGGGATCGATAGACGATGGTTAGATCATTTGACAGCATGGTTAATCAGTAGCCGTCTATCTGTTAACCATGTAAGGCTTAACCAGATAAAGGCAACCTGAAAGTCAAGACCATGTAACAACTCGCCAGTTGACTGGTTTGAAAGCCATAAAAATTGGTCGTGGGCTCCATGATGGAAGTTCATGTGGCAAGCGATACGAAGACGAAATATGACAAAAAGAGTGATTGAGTTATCAAAATTAATCAACTTTAACACGTACCTACAGAAGCGAAATCGATGACGTTAGATGCGATGAAGGTCATATTTGTGCCTCGGTTCACGGCCCGCAACGTAAACTCGGTTAATACATTATTTACTAAGTCATACACAAGTAGGAGAGCTGGGAGAAGTTACTGTCACAACACAAAATCCTTTCCTTACCTGGTGGTTTTCAAAGTCAGTGAGACGGTGCGCGATGTAGTAAAATACCACCTGGTTCATCAGATAAACAAACAAGGAATGGAAAATCCCCGGAAGATATGGCCAAAATCCGGATTGATTTGGGTCAAATAGGGCGCCGTCGTGTGCAAATTGCCCGACAAAACTGACGTAGCAGAAAGGAGATTTGGATTCGGTGACAAAACCCTGAATTGTAAAAGAAATAGATCAAATACTTTCTTGCAAAGCTTGTCAATGCTTAACTGAACATATACGCGGATACAAGACAAAGGTAACTAAACTACATGAGCAGTGTTAAATCGCTCCCGGCGATTTAGGGTAATTCACTAAGTAACGCGTATTCGACAATTCCAATAACGCGTATCCAGACGGTCGGGCTAACGGGACTATCTTTCAAGCCCAAAAAACGTCGGAAAAGGCTATCGAAAGGATTGGAATTTATACGGTACTGTTTAATAAAATTACAACAA
>LUCH01001989.1:20519-32451 GCA_013368495.1 Paragonimus heterotremus | reverse complement strand
GGAGTCGAGTTAAAGTAACACCAAACGGACATGCGTCGGCCAATGAGTTCCTACCTTCAGTTCGTCACACCAAAGATTGCACTGAGAAATTGATACACAGACCGGGCACTTAGACTCACGATAGCTCAAGAGAAAAAGAGTCTATTCGTTATACTGTGTCTTTCATGATGGATCTGAGAATTTCGTTTATATCTCAAGTTGTCCAGAGAACGTACAGAGACCGTGGAAAACTTGAGCTGAAGGGGGATGAAATCACCATGCATAACAATGGACAACGCAAGAAGTTTTTAAAGTGTCACTTAAGGATTACCAGAATGAAGAGGCCTGGCAACTAGCTCGTAGGGAAGGAAAAGCCAGCTGCACACTTATCCAGTATTGTTCAGAATGGTCACGCAAACAACAATAGCTGGTCTTTTTTCTAGATCACTTTCTTCCAAATTCGTCTTACTCGGAACTACAGCCGACTGCTCTGTACAACTTTCCTCAAAGTGCGTTTTCAGAGATGAACGGCTTGTATACTTGAGATTGTGCCTTAGTGTACAGAACAGTTAAGAGATTCAACTTGCCTTGTTGGACAAGTTACTCAGTTGGTGTATGAACTTGCACAATCTAAAGAGAATTAACTCACATATACTGTTTACCTAAGAACACAGTCAGTGCGTGTGAATGCATAAAAGTGAAGGATAAAGTAGGAGATTTGAAACTTTTTTTGGACTTTCCTAACCAGAGTAGTTATCGATCGCGCTGTGACTTTAACCCATTATCAACCATTCTGAACGTAGATAATCTAACCAGGGTAGGATTGTAACTTTTCAGACTATAGAAACGAAGTAAAACATCTCTCAATGAAGAGCTTTCATTGTCGACAGCAAATGATCGATTATTCGTAGAACAGAAATAACAGTCACCGAGTTTGAACTGTCAGTGTGTAGTGTGGCACAAGTTGAGAGTGACGAAACAGACGGTGAAATTCAAAACGATTACCCGCGTCCAGGAAACAATAAACAAAGTGCAAACACACTTATGCAAATGGCGACTTGAAGTTGAACATTTCAACAGAAGAACTATTCATGTACAAATAGGAGCGAATGTCAAGATGCTGCCTGTCACTCTATTCTACAACACTCGAGATGACGTAATATTGTATAAGTTGTCTGGCAGTAAACAACCGCCTCAGTAGCCCTGGCGCATAATTACAATGTGTTGCTTTGTATTAAATCAGAAGGTATTGTGAGTACCACCCGTTCACTTTAGAGTAGACCTTTTCTTGCTTGTTTCCTACATTCCGCTTCTTCACCTCCAAGTCAATTCGACACCTAAAAGCTTGATATGGTTCGCGGAAGGATTAAGACTTCCGTGATCCAGTGTTACAAGTTCGCTATTCGAAACATACAGGTAGCTTATCATTCGACATTACGTTCGATTGCACAACTCCCCGAACCAACAAACCAAACAAGAAACATGGACAAACAAGGCAAACAATCGAACAAAGGGAGTATCCCCGAAAGTTCAGTCTAACTAGCACAGTTAATCCATCATGACTGTTTAAAATTCATTCTACACAAGACTGCATTACTGCATTGTGGCCTCATTTTACGGAAGGTTTAAGTGTGAATTGCGTCAGAAATGTCTGACAGCACATCTTGCACACATGGAACAACGTATTACCTGTACCGATGGTTCGATCACAAGTACATCGCCCAATCCACTGTTGCTTCCCTTGATCCCTCCGTCGGACAGGATGAGTGGATAGGATTCGAATGCCAGTTAAGCGTCATCACACTATACGTGGGTGTGTCTCCACCTTGGCGACATCACCAAGAGTTAGATCGCAATAGAAGGAATTCTGTTCAGTTGTCTGCAGAAGGTTTGTGTTTTGGTGATCATTTTGAGTAAACTACATGAGAGTTCGAAACTGCAATGCGTTTCGGAGTGCATTTTCTTGTCGACAGTCATTATGTTGTTCGTTCAACTCCTACTATTCTCTGTACGTCACCTACCAGCAACTTGCCAAAATCGATTTCATTTTATCATCAACGTGAAAGGTGTAGCGAAAAGTACAAGTCCTCGGATCTTACTGAGCCTAAATTTCGTAGGTGTCACAGATTATCACTAGGTGGGGTATGAGTCATTTTAAATGAATCAAACCAACCTGAAGTAACACTGAAGACAGTCTCGGTGACCGATCATATTCGGTTTCCTGTCTGGTCTCTGAATTAGGGGGATCAATGGTCACATGTGTACCACTGAAACAATGGTTTAACTAACTCAGCGTAATCGTAATAACACGTGATTGGACTTCTGACGTCAAATGCGTCATGGATTATCGTCTAACTCTACAGTAGGATGTAGTGTTGAGGCCCAACTTCATTTGACTCAACATGATACCGTGTACACAAGAAAGTTCGACTCTGTGGACAAAATACTGTGGCTGCCTGACAACAAAAGAGCGAGCAGTGCCGGTAGCATTTACCAGTCATTTTCAAGTGGAAGCAGTCTTTTTTGAAGCGCACCGGTACGCAGTAGAACATACTGGTCATTCGTACGAGGTTACAGAACGCAAATGAGTGTCCACTATTTGAAAAGCAACACCAAACGAGCACGAGACCGTTTCCCGATAACAGCGACTTGCCAGTGCCATGCAAAATCAAAAGAAACACCTCCTTATTCATACCTAACTAAACAACTTCATAGTAACATGTATTCGAAATGACATTACCTATCCATAGTGACGAGGATGTTACCTGAAGCTGGCCACCTTTCTCCATAAATTTAATTATCTTTGGCGACGCTATATACCCTCCTGATTTTACTAAGTAAGGCAGTACTTCTGATCTACGTAAAGCAACACAGGCACCACAGACAGACTGAAAAACAACACAAAACAAGCTAAAAAGAGAACGGTGAAAGCGTGCAAATCGACGACCTGGATTGATCGATAGCACAGCAAACCAGATGAAATGAGAGAGAAAGGACCAATCAGCTTTCGTATGCAGAAATCATCAATACATGATTTAATATGGAAATATTCATAAACACTGTCTGCGCTCTAGTGACGGTACTGGATGGCCAGTTGTGCTGATCAGATCAATGAAATGTAGCGAGACAAAGAGGGTGACCTACATGAATAATAACTAAGAATGTTTCATCTTCGATCAGAGGAACTCCGGAACGCAATCATAAGCCGATTTTAATAGAGGTTGAAGATGTCATTAGTACCACGTTTTTGTGTCTCACCGAAATTAATAGACATACAAATTTGTGTATCTGTGTCTACTGACGTTTAAATGAAAACATCAATATAAATCTTGGTTACTGCCATTGCAATAAATCAACCCTATTTGTGAACGAAAATTGTTCAGTTTTGACATCGGAAAGCGTCTTCTATTATGTACCGTACGGGGGTTGGATATTACCAAGCGTCTCAAGCTATTTCGCGTTACAAAGGGAAAATGAGAGGCGGACTAAAAGTGTGTAAACATTCCAGACAATTCAGACAGAGAGACATAGTCTAGATGAGATGAATCAGAGAAACACGGATCAAAGCATACAAATTTCGAAGGACGCAAGTTAGGCCGATTTAATAAGTTGTTAGCTGTTTGTGTGGGAAGATAAACAAGTGGCAATCAGTCCAGAAGGATGAGCAAAGCCCATTCCATAAAAGCAACAAAACTAACCTCCAAATTGAGCAACAAGATGTGTACGATTGCTGCCAAAAAGAGGCAGAATACGATTACCAATCCCGAAACGAAGTAACGTAAGCGGCGTTTACTAGCCGTAAAATGCAGCTCCAACTGACCGGTCACACGACTACGACGCCATTCGCCATGAAATTCAAGGCGTTGATCCACCAATCGAAATAGCCAGGCACAATCGTTGGTCAACCGCTCCAATATAGTATTGGCAGACCAACTTTCAACCAGATACGCATGTTGTCTGGACCAAATTTTTGTGCAGATCAGGGCCCAGAGAATCATAAACAGGGTAAACAACAGTCGGATTGAAAGTAAAGTTCGTGAGGGCATCTCTGGTTCGGAAGTATCCGAAAAATAGCTTACTATACTTGAAATAATCCAACACAAGAGACCCGCTGCGGTCGGTCCCAGAAGACACAGCGAATAGGTACGCATCCATGTGAAATAGAATCCCACCGAATCACCAAAATAGGAACGTAGTGCAGTGGAGTCTGGAAACCAGCGAAATTGATCGAAATTCCGGCGCCAAACATTCAGACGCTCGGCTTTGTTATGGCATAAAACCACTTCATTGACTAGTTTCAACTGCAGCAAATGAAATAAAGTCGGTCCGCGTTCGTTTGACTGAACTGCGTGCAAACGGTTCACATCGACACAAACCAGCGAGCTGACCAATTCGGCAAACACATCTTTGTCGAGCGAGAATGAACGGAGTGCCAGTTCAGCCAACCAAGATCTCTGACCAGGAGACAGAGTGCTGAGGGAATCAATGAGCTCTACAAATCGATCGTAGTTCAAATCAAAAGTTGTTGAATGGGCAATTCATAATTATCATCATCAACGACAGTAACCTTAACTGTCACCACTATGAAAAATGAAGCCCTAGCATAAAAAATATCGAAATGGAAGAAATGAGGTTCACTATACAAAGATCCTATGTCTAAGCTCAAATATTTAGCACTAAAGTGTCTACAACTGGCAAACAAACAACCGAGTAGCAAGCAAAGGCACGACAGCATTCATGGGATAGTATCCTTGTGGTTTTTATCGCGCTTAGACCATACATCACTCCGGCAAAACACAGCAAAACTTGCCACTGAATCCAATCAATCGCCTTCTCCTCCAATGTCTCCAACAGCCGGCTACCTGAGTTGCGAGGGGGACAGCCCAAGGAACGCATCCAACATACAGTGCCCGAACTGCCGGCGATTGTCGTAATTTCTCTATAACAAGCCTACTTTGAACCTTGCACTAATCGCATGCTGTATTTACAGGATGTATTCGGTGTGTAAGACGAATAGTTGCCATATTTAGTGTACAACTTGACCACCTTAATTCACACATCTTTAAGGACTTGGCAACTGAACTCGACTGGTCCTCACTATATGACAAACATTTATTAATCTCGTTATTCATCCGTTGACGCTACCCTAACATTGTGACTGAACGCATGAGTTGATGATTGAATTCCGAAAGATGACACTGAGTGGTTAAGGTCGGCAGTCACGGATTAATATCGCTCTCACAACCGCCCCAATGCGACATAGAGGTGCCTCCGTTGCGCTGAATGATTTGGGTTAGTGAAAGCCATCCTAATGTTGGACATACACTCTGCTACTTTAAGTCCTACAGACGCATCACTGTCTATACAGCTTAATAAATGTAGTTATAAAATAAAACTGAAACCGAGGACTGAAGTGAAGTTCAACAGGGACAAACGAACTGAAAAGCACAACTAACCAATCCAAACACAGAGATGTATACCGGTTATCGACAGCAATTCGTCGACTGAACAGAGTAAACACCATATTTGAAGTGATGGAAGGGAAGTCTACTGACCACTCATAAATGATTTGTCCCGTGGCAACACTGAGTAAATGGCATCCAAGTAGAACATCGAAGGTGATCAAGGAGACCACATCAATCCAGTAATCGTAATCTTACACAACATGGATGTCCGGTAAGGCTTAATAATCATTAACAGAAGAATTCCCGTCTCATTGTGTACATATGATTACAGTAGACAACCGCATCAACAACTCACACAAACAAGTATTGTTAAGGCAGATCTACACATAGGACCAGGAAAAATCCTCCTCGTTCAAATATTCTTAGAACAGGCAGGAAACATGCACAGACACTGCAAATGAATGGACACGGAGGTTGCGTTAAAGGATTCACTCAACAGATGATCGTCTACTGTGACAATTATGTAATATGTGGAGTGGCGCCAGATCGCCTAAAAAGTTTGCCAAGCATGGTTACAAATTCTCGCACGAACTTCAATAACAGGTACATACACATAAATAGCTGTCTAATGGGGACATCCAACTCTGCCATTCAGGAGACCTCACTGAGTGCGAGTAGGCATGACAAGATTATCGTAAAACGAAGTTCCCAGGGTTAGTGATGATGATTGGATCAGTCGGCACAGGGTGTGTGCATAAACTGCAGTGGACCGTGGCGCCTCAGTGGAGCACGACATATTCAGAGACTCTGTGGGCAGATTGACCTTGTACCGCTGTTCGTACTGGGTTGATACTTGATTTCGGCAAGCTAATGAAAGTCACACAAGTTATGAATGATGAAGCCCACGGACAGCGATAGAGCTGGCCTCGTTGAATCCTTATAGCTTGAGTCTGAGCAATGTGTGTGATGAGTTCAAGCGTCGCCATGCAAAAAAGAGGAACCCTACAGCCGAAATGGCATTGAAAATTAGAAGGAGCCTCCTCAATACATGTTCTGTGAGTGGACGACGGCGTTTGCCAAAAGCATGCTTACGGAAGATCTGAAGGAAGACGGTGCACTAATAGTGCGTTCAAAACCACAAATTTCTACTGGTTAGCTCGCTCAAAAGCTTTATATGAACAGATGTTATATTTATTGGGTACTCACTCGGCCAGGATTTAATCCTTAACGCTTTTTTCACTCTGAGAGAACCATTTTCTGCATGGTTCCAAGACGACATTATCCAGAAGCCGTCGTTGGTAGCATCAGTAGTGGAGCAGCGTTCTGTTTTCATGATGAGGTCAAACAGAAACAAGTTTGTTGGGCGCAACAGAACACATTCATTCTAATGGAACCACACCCTAAAGTTGGGATGTGAGTTGGTTTGCTTAGTTATTCATATGTTTCCAAGGGGACGATAAATAAAGCTGGTAACCTGAAACTTCTCTCCTTCTATATCAATATCTGCAACACATCAGAACCTGAAGACCAAAGGAGAATCTAATTCCAGTAAGATACATCGTCCGCTCAGTAACTCAAAGACACACTCGAGTAGATGGACGATACATTTTCACAACGATAGATAGATCGTGGTGGACCAGTAAAATGGCCTCCACGGTTATTTGATTTAACTTCCTTGGAGTTTTTCTAACGAATCAACTGAAATTCATGGGTTACGTTCCATAGTCTCATTCCATTGCCAAAATGATGGAGAACACAGTAACAGCCTCGCGGAATACTTCCATTAAAGGAACAAGAAAACCCTACCAGGATAATGCGCGCTTCTGAATTATAAGCTTCTTACAGTCTATGTGAACCAGTTGCGAAATTGAGTTTGATGTACTGCAACCGTAAAAATGTATTAACCAGCCAAATACAGTATGAAAGTAGTCAACATGTTTGATTGCCGTGGCTAACGGATTTTTAACTAAGTGGTTGAAAGCAACGCAACATCATGTTGCTCGCAATCTACTGGTATATGAACATCTACGTTTGGATGACTGTAGCTATACAGTTAACTGACATCCACGAAATACTTGGGAGTAGATGTGGAATACGAAACCCACTCCCATCACTATTATCATCATAGACACCAATACATCAGCGGTTCACACTGATGCTTAACTGCCACACAACCATGAAGAAGAATAAAAAGCAAACCCTGTGTAGGAAGAGAGAAGAAAAAAGGAAAGAAAGGACCTAGTCACTAAAAATAGCTACGTCTACATTCAAACATAAAACATCAAGGCGCCTACACCTTGCAAACGAACAATCGAACTGTAAGTGAAATTAAGGCGTCATCAGCAAGACAGCTCCCTCACGGCTTTCACTGCCCCGCGTCATTAAATGCATTCACTTCATAGACAACTCAGACAAACAACGACAACATTCACGCCACCGAGCTCGGTTAACCGTCATCTCACCTAAAGTTTCAAGCCATCGACTCTGTGAGTCGCGAGGGCTTCAGCCCGGGAGATGAACCCGATCTACAGTGCCCAAACCCTTCGTGAACGTTTTCATTTCCCTGCGCCACGTCATCATCTGTCCACCTCGCACCTCACGCCAATCGGTCGAAGCGTCAACAAACAGTGCTCGGTGTGGCAAGCGATTAGCTGGCATCCTTAGTACATGGCCTAACCATCTAAGTCTGTGCAAATGTAGTGACTGAATAAAAGAACTCGTTTGACAATCAGTGTCAAACACCCGCTTCCTAACCTCCGAACTCACTCCCAACAATCTTTGAATCCGCTAAGGATACTGTGGGACCTAAGTGACTCACAATTGGACGTGGATGTGGTAACTACGTTTCCGGTTGAATTTCGACTTAGCTTTTGACACTCAGTCGTGTTCACTGGATGACATGTTCCCCCCCTTACAATGTAAACAGACGGTTATGCATGCTGTTGAGTATGAACGTTGGAACAATCGGTGGGTTGGGATGTTTAGGGGACCAACAGCCGAAACCGTTCACATTCTGAGTGAACTTGAGTCATG
Organism: Paragonimus heterotremus; assembly: GCA_013368495.1. Taxonomy (NCBI): domain Eukaryota; kingdom Metazoa; phylum Platyhelminthes; class Trematoda; order Plagiorchiida; family Troglotrematidae; genus Paragonimus; species Paragonimus heterotremus. Next base: position 24,034 of record LUCH01001989.1, on the reverse strand, counting down.
AACAGAAAACATGTTACGGTCCTTCTGTAGGATAGACAGCGCAGTTGGAGTGAAAACAGTAATATCGAAATCCTGATAACTTAACAGAGAGGTTACGCAGATAAAAAGCAGACAAGTAAAAAGCGCACAACAGAGCACAGACGATACCAATTAAAATGGTTAGTCATGTGAGAAGGATTGGATGGGCTCAATGTTGCACACGAAACCAACTTCTAGTAAATAATGGTTGATATTCGTTACAATGTAGCGACAAAATTTAACAGGACGAAATTTATAGGTTTTACCTCGGTGAACTAGTGGAGATTCAAAGTCTGTCATGATATAGTTAACAGGTGTGATTTTTCCAAATTATTGGTCCTAAATACAATGTCAAAAACTCCGACTTGATTCGTGCGGTATTTGGCGACCACATTTTCCAGTCTAACTGTCGGTTTGCACAGAATGCAACTCACCTAATATGGGGGCTACAAACACGACTGTTTACATACAGTTTACCTTGTAAACTTTGTGACGAGATATGTGCTGAGGAAAAGAAACCAATAGCACGAGCATCCAAGATAAAAATGTGTTCAAAGCGTACGCAACATACCCTCACGAACGATTTTCACCAGTCTGTCGAAATTAAGCATCAATCCAGGAGTAACCGTAGGGCAGGGGCAGCCTGGTTATAAGAGCACTAAATGGACTGCAAGCCAATGGGGCACCGCGGTCCACTGCAGTTCAAGAACACATCCTTTTGCCAACTGAACCAAGAAAAAACACTGGATCCGGTAACTTAATTCGGTGAGTTTTTGTCAGACTCAGCTGCACCGATTAAGGTCGAGTTAACGACAGAGCAAGATGCTCTCATTAGGCGACCATTCGTGCGCTTGCAAATGTCTTTGATCTTCGTCGGGAAATCCCTAGTCTGCTTGATAGACTGTTTAGACAATCTGGCACAACCCTGTATGTTCAGCAAGGATACAGTATATCTGCTTCTCCATGTGGTTTAATTGGGTGCGATGACGATAGTGACAAAACCCAGGCAATTTTCACAAACTGTTGGCAAACGACGTGCAGGAAAGAGTCGAAGATGGGTAGAGACATATTAATTGTCGACAAGGAAACAGTATTTTATGTGGATAACATGCTTAGAAGTGCAAGACAGTCTCAAATATCACTATGAAAAGTGACAAACTGAAATAACCTCTAGCAGACAGGATAGGTGCCATTAGCCTCTGAACATACTCCAAATGAGGTAAGCAACCTTCCAACAACGTTGTGTACTGTACCATAGCAAAAGTTCGTTTCAAGCTGAGAACAGAACACAAAATGGCATGGTCATTAGGTGGGGTGTGACGATCGATGACAGTGGTTTTTTACGGTGCGTGCTGTGAAACTGTCTGGTTGAAAACAGTTTATAATTAGGTTGCAAAATACGGCCAAATTCCTGTGTATGTAATGAATGTGATCACAACAACAGGCAGCGTAAGGTTCAGAATTATTGGTAGGCGGTAGGGGAGAAAAATGGAAAATTAAAAAGGCTTACAGTAGACGATTTAGACTAAAGCTAATTTCACCGCACGCCTACCGGTGTTTATTGCAAAAGAGTCGGATGTACAGAATTCTAGACCACAAAACAACTAAAAAGATCAAGTACTCAAACACCAGTTCGGTCGATACCAAAGCAGTGGTATCGTCACAGACAACAAATGTTGTAAGCGGGGTGGTGGTTTCCGATCGCGATTACGTTGGTGTACCATAGCGAACAATTGTTTCGAGTTGGGAATATAAAAAATGGTATGTTGTGTTATTAGGTGAGGCATGGTAATCGTTGAAGACGGTTTCTTTCGAGTATTTGCTATGAACCTGTCTGATCGCGTAACCGTTTGTCGAACACCAATGCTTCTGTTACCCAGGTTTCAAGTTAGCGGTCATTTCTGTCAACATAGGATGCGTTGCATCTACGTTTGATTTAGTGACGTCGGACGCTGGTTAGTTGACCGGGGGTGAGGATTCTGAACGTACTGTATATGATCACCGATTTCGCGGCCACTGTTCGGGCAACAGCTGACCTGAAGCACTGCTCAGCTAATTGACACGCATTGTCTCCTTCGAAATGCAGCTTCAGACCTACTGTCGGCTTGGTTTGCGGATCACTTTACACATTAGTCATGTTGAACTTTCTTAAAAAGGTTGTCGGATGACTGTTGTCAGATAATGCCTGTTCTAGTTGACGTAATTCATCAGTTAAAGTATCACTAATGCACAGCTGTCTTGCCCGGTCACACAGTGGGTGCACCAGTAAATCAATTAATCACAACGGCCAAAGGCTTGATCAAAAGGTACCATAACCCGGGTCACCGCTCATCAGAGTAATAAGACATAATAACCCAGAAGAAAAATTGACTAAAAAAGGAAAACCATAGATAAAACAAGGTCATTCGAAGGAATCAGAAACAGTACGAATGCAGACACGCCACTGACCAAGGAAAACTGTCACCTCGGATGGCGTTTCTATCAAACGATTTGGGCAACTACAAAGACCACAATTAGGTGGGCGACACCTACCCACTTTACTCAATAGAACAATTAGGGCTTCTGTATCTCGTGACAACGTCGTTGCATGGCCATCACTCAGCTTTAACCATATAATATATACATGTAAAAATATATATGATTAAGTGTAAAAGGCTAACACCGAGTGATATTGTAGAGACTTCCTTAGTTTTGTTTGCAAACGATGTTTCATTTCCGTACAACAACCTTTTGTATCATCTTTACATGTTGTTTAAAGTGATAAAAGTGATCTTGTAAAACAATACAAATTTCGTGCACGTCGGTCTGCTCTTCTCTCCGTTGCGCAGTCGTTTGACGATGCTACACGGATCTATCATTCACTTTTTTTATAGCTCTGTTGTACTACGAGCATAATTGCATCCCGGATCGCGCTTCGGCAGTCCACGGCAACTCTGTGATATCACACATTTCCGAATACTGGTAATTTGGAATATTGTAGTGGACATCTCTAACATTTGTGAATACTTTCCTGTGAGTCAAATCCTTTTGATTACCGTAACCTGCTGGAACCTTGTAACTATTTTTGTCTCATTCGTTCATTTCGTTATCACCGATAGCCTAGTGAGGTACACTCGCATTTACCTAGTCTATTCAGTAACTCCTCTTGACCACTACAATATATTTATATAATGTAATCGTATAGTGCACATCATGATAAACGTACAGATGACGTTCAGAGTACGTGGCCCAACCACCACAAGCTATGTAACGTAATCAGTTTATTGATTGATTACACAGTGTTCAAAAATAGACGCTGACGGAGGGCCACGTTACCCATGCAATTAATCAGTTCGATGTGGTCTAACTGGCGGCGTCAACGGTGGTCAGATACAGAAAGCCTGTTCATATCTTCGTCACGAACAGGCCACGCTGCTGAGGCATAGAGAAAAACAAGAAGCACAGAAGCACTATATACCCTGTAGAGGACTAACTCAATAAGAGGGTAAAAATGCCAG
>LUCH01001988.1:83643-96367 GCA_013368495.1 Paragonimus heterotremus | reverse complement strand
TCCTCGTGATGTTTGGTTTGGTATTCCAGCCGTGAAATTGAACGGTGTCCGACAGCACCACCAAATCCACACCAAAATTTAAGACAAGCTCAGTATGTTCGAATAGTTTCCGATTGACTCGGCCGAATCTCAACGAATCCACGGCAGTGTCAACTCATTTTCCACGCACTCCATATTGAAGACTCAATTCCGCCTAATCGAACTGCAACGTTTGATATTGCGTCATAACAGAATGTTCACTGACCACTGTCCTGGCAATGAGTCTTCCGCCTGGTGATGAAGCGTCACCGGAGCAGAAGTTTGAACATGGGTTGCTCCCGATTGTTCTTTGTCCATGTGCTAACATTGCAGACTGACGTTGCTCATACATGTCACACTTATGCTATATCGTTATTATAGCTGACCATAAAATTATGAATGTGTTTGTCAGGTCACCTGGCTACTAGTTCTTTAGTGCAGAACGACAGTGAGGTTCCTTTTTATAAACTTCCAATGACACTTCTAACAATGATGGTTACTGTGAAATAGACCTAGGTGCTTTAGCTCCATTGGATGTACATTATTAATACCAAGGATCTTTTCATCCAGAGGTAACTGGAGCATCTCAGCTGAATGACGTTTAGTTTGATCTTCTACGCACTCAACCATCCCCTCAATTTGTGAGTTATGACCTTCGCATTGTGATCTTGAAATGTTATGTGACAATTTCACCATCAACACCCTACCATTTGTGTCTTCAAATTAACGACTAGTTATATTCTGTCACTCCCATCCGATTTCCCAAACCAACATTTGCTCCACCACAAAGCTGACCAAAATAAACACATCTGTTGGACTGATATGAACAAACATATGTTCGAGGAGCTGGTCACTGTCATACATATAAACGACCCAATGTACACCGTCTTACTCCAGCTCTCTTCTTTGATTCACGACATGAATCTTGCCCAATTCCGTATGGTTCCCTCTTCCCTCTTATCACCGTATCTGACATGTAGACTGTTGAGTTGCAGAGAGTTATTTGGAAATTCTCGGCGTCCAGTTGCAAGCAGATTCAACTCACAACGATGTCGCCGAACCTTACTGAAATCGACTCAACAATATCTTTATTACAGCTACTGCCTGAGAAATTCGCATCACTAAACGTACATAACCTAGTGGATAAATATGTCACTAGTCGAACAGTTTTCCCACAAGTTCTTCAAAAAACAAAAAATCTTAATAAATACAAAATACAAAAGTGTAGAACAACGCTGTCTTGGTGCAAAACGGTCGAGAAATGTGTATATCAAAAATCAACAACTTGAAGCAAACGACATTGATTTAAATAGAACCATTTTGACATGCTTTCCGTACTCAATAATAACATGAGACCTCGCTGAATGTTTGCTTTTGAAACGCACGAGCAACAGTTATCGTTAAAAAGATTCGTCATGTATAAGCATATCAGGAAGGTGACAGTGACTTGTGTAAATGGGTATACGTTTCACGTCGACTGTGTATGATGTCTACAGCTGGCTGTTTTACAATCGGATTTCACGCGAAACAACACAGGTTGACTGTGGAATATACGTTTCTCCTAGAAGTCGTTGACAAATTAGAAATTAGTCTCTCTTAGTTTCAGTCAGACCTTCGTGTGATCTGACGGAAACGGTGTTAACTGTTTGTTAGGACGCCCATCATGTGACCGTCCCAGGGCGCCGCCGTCGTAAGAAAGAAGAAAAAACCACTTGACTCAGTCCTAACTAGTGGAACTGCTCAAAACGACTGATACTTTTTATACCGCTGTGCTCATTCGCGATCCTAACACTTTTTTTAAATCCCGGTAACTGTTCTGTTTGATGTCTTGGGAATGTGTGAACATTACGTACCCTATAAATACTTTGTACTTGCCGACTTCGTCGCACACGTTTTGGAGCGGAACAAAGCCGTATATTTTGAACACGTCTTTTGGTTTGTCTTGTGAGCGAATACGGGGCAGTCGCGGTACTTTTCGGGACCGAGATTTTCACGTTAATATTACAGGGACGAGAATCCAAATTCTGCCAAGCGAATTACGGTAACTAGGACGAACCAGCGTACCGTTAAGAAGGGTTTACATCACTGTTCTACTAACATAGTTGCAGAAAACAGAGATCACTGCATTTCTTTCAGATTCACGCTTGATCTGAATCATTGCATGATTGATGTGAACGTTGTTTACGACTGTCTGTTGTTTATCATTGTTGTCATTTGGAAGTTTACTTCAGAACATTTGAGGCATGAAAACACGTTCCTCTGCTGACCTCACCCGCGTATCTTGAGTAACAGGTGTTCCGACGTATGGCATAATGAAGTACTGGTATGACTGGTGATCGATTCCGATCTTTACTGTTTACGCTTCAGACAGAATGGCCGTTATACAATCTTATTGATTGGTTTGCGAAGGTTCAACGTGGTATTGCAGGATGTAGAGATCAATGTCCGTGACATTCTCATGATCTAAACAAAATGTAAGGTTGAATCACATTTATGAGAACATGACAAAAATGTTTCTCGTCCGCATGTACCGTCATTCAGTCTACTATACTACTTACATATACTTCGGTTTCACAAGCACGAGCTTCTTCTGTCCATTCGCAGTAAGCTTGGTTTTCTGCATCAAACGTCGTATGACTTCTTGTGTAAAGAAACTAATCTGAACTTCCTCACACTTTGCTTTGACTTCAACTGCTATCAAAATTTTAAAGTGCTTTATGTTGAACTGTGTATTTCGAGTCACACCCCAGTCTTACCTCAGTCCACAGGACACTTAGAGTGCCTGAACCCCCTTCAAGAAAATCAGCAACTGGCTACACAACACTGGAATTTCCTTTACTAACGAACCACACCATTCGAGGTCAACTAGCAAAATGACCTCCCAGAACTGCATGCAGACAGACCGGACCAAAGTTATAACTATACGGTCAAGGATCACATAGATTTTGACATTTTTTGAAAATCCCCGATGGAACAAAATTCGCGCGCTTTGATCAATCGGTTGTTATTTTAAAGGCAGTATTGTACAAATTTGAACGTGAGCGAATGTTTGACTGTGATAATTCGTTCAGCCCAAATGTTAAGTTTACAGCGTGGATGTCATCATTGTTGTTTCTTGAGAACGTAAATCGCTGTCTATTCTGGTTACATCAAGCAGGAGTATGTACCATTGTCAAATTTTTGTAGGGGTTGACATCGTGCCTGGTGCTTCAGTTGGTAGGAGACGCCTGAACAACTCCGTCATCAAGTGAAAGTAAAATTCAGCTGTGAACATCACCTTATTTACATAGGGACTCGTCTAAGATGTAGTTTGCTTCAGTTTGCTAAAACCAGTACAGTTAAGAATGATTTGACCATGAATTGACTGTGGTTCAGTTATTGAGCACTAAGACGAAAAAATATTCATTATTACTGATTATAATCCCGCTATGAGCTGGTGTTGCAAGTGTTGAAGTCGAAGTAGAGTCTACAGTCTATTAATCCGCTCGGTGTTTAACAGCGGTAGCGTTCGATGGACTGTGTCTGCAAGTGGATGACGACTAAGGTGGCTTCACATACTTGTGTCCAGCGGAGTTCAGCAAACCGGCATGAATGTACGATGATGTTTCTTAAACCATGATAATGGACGCATTTACTGATGTCAGTCCCACGTATTTTTTTGATGCATATTTTCTGAATGTGTTTGCCGAGCATTTCGCGCACTACGTTAGGCTGCATTTGGAGAACATTGCACAGAAACAACCGCTCGAATACTTAAATAATCAAATAAAAAGCAGAAAATTATTGATTCTCATTAGCCGATATTAACTATAAGAGAGATGTCATCCCTCAGCAAATTTTCACACACTCGACTGCAGTGTGACTGTACATGCTCATTTTGCTATCTGCGTAATCGGCACTGTGTTCCTGGTATTGCGAATAATTCTGAACATGGCCATGCTCATTGAAATGTGCTATGTCAATGTAACTTTGCGATATGTTTACGATATGTTTATCGCAGAGGCAGGTCGTGTTTGATGGATTCGGTTGCCTGTTACTAGTCTCCACTTATTTGATAGAACCAATCAATGGTGTACATTTTTTCAAAAACTGTTCTGTTCACAAAGCACAGTTTTTATTACTTAAGCAAAAGTTTTCTACAATCTGAGCTGCCGTTTAATGTGATGGGAAAAATGCTCAATTTTGTGTTGCTAACCTGTAAGCCGAGGTTCACCACAGAACTCCAAGATAGGCACGATATGTGTCGGTTAGGCCCATTCTAGTTCATATGGCGATGTGTTTAGTCCGTTTTCTAGTTCATAATGCCCCAGTGGTTTATGTGGGAACAAAGTGGAACTGACCATAGACACGTTTTTAGTTTGCTAGTTTCTGGACCAGTAGAACAAGATGAAGATGGAAATGATCGTTTAGATAGGTTTGGACCGTCCTAATATAGAGTGAATTGCATGTGGTTACTGTGACCACGCGATTATAGGAAATTCTGATTAGGGTTTTCCCACCACGTATAATGTGTAATAAAAATGTAAATGCAATCCACTGTGTTCAAGAATTGAGATTGTAAGCAACACACAAACGTTGACACTGTTTTCAAAATCCTGTCAAACTTGCTAACTGGTCAGTTCGTAGCAATGATGTGTGGTGAACTTAGGTTGATATGATGAATCTAGAATAAGTTGGCTGAAATTTAATGGCTCATAGTTCAGTGAACTGTGTTCATATATGAAATCCACCCAATTACCATTCAGGTCGGAGTCAAGACCGACCGGGCGAAGCTGGCGGCCCTGCGTATGCTGCTCAAGGGCAGGGCGAAGGCGGTTTTAGGAGGCGGCGCGAAGGGTCCCTGCGAAGCGGGAGTGGGCCGCCGCAAAGGAGGCGCTGATCGCCAGGTTCTGCAGCTCAGCCGATTGCCAGGAAGCAATACGACAGCCCAAGGGCACCTGGCTTGGACAAGGAGGCGACGCTGCAGACAGCGTTGTCAAGAGCCTTGCCACATTTGGGCTAGGATTCGGAATAACGTATGTTGATAGCGCAGTTCGTGGACGGAATGCCACCAGCAGTACGGAATCAGCTCAGGGTGGATCTCATCGCACATTCGATGACGTTGGAACAGCTGGCTGATGCGGCTCGACAATTACTGGCAGACAACTCGCCGACAGTCATCGCGTTGAAGGCGAATTAACCAACTGAACTGAATGACCTGCGAACCGCAGTGGAAAAGTTGACTCAAGAAGTGGCCGCTTTGAAGATGAAGAGGGAGCAGAACCGTGGCGACGTCTGTTACATATGTGGAAGACGTGGACACTAGTGAAGATTTTGCCCGCGTGGAGAGAAATGGTTTCATGTGAATAAACGTCTTGCTGATTGTTTTTTGTCTGGGAAGGGTGATCCGATAATAGGGGCGGTTGATAAGACGGCAGTTCAGGCGAGGATAGAAATCAATGGTAGTTCGGAGTGGTGTTTGATTGACACTGGGATCGCGATTTCGTTGATTAGGCTGAGGCAGAAAGAAACTGTTCAGTCGTGTGCGATGGTCGTTCGAACAGTTGGTGGGTTTACACTCAGAGTTACGGGCGTGGCAGAGTATGATGTCGGAATCGATGATCACGTAGTCAAGCAATCTTTTGTAATTTCTCCCGACCCACGCCAGACTATATTGGGAACGGATTTTCTTGAACGCGCAGAAACTGTGATTGATTTGAAGCATGGTGAACTCGTAACAAAGTATGGAGTGGTTCCATTGGCAAGAAAATGCAGACCTCAGCTTGGACAAATTGAAGCGAACGCACCCGGAGCAATACCAGCCTGAGACAATCGGTTGCTGAATGAAGTGATATGCAAATTCCGAAAGTTGTTCACCAAGGACCAAGACCCATATGGCTACTGTAACTGGATTGAACATGAAATCTTCATCAAGCCAGACCAGTTTCGACCATTCGGGCCCAGAAGAACTTCGGTTCACCTGCAGCCGGAAATCGAGCGACAAGTGAAGGAAATGTTGAAGGAGGAAATCATTGAGGAGGCTGATGGCCCGTTCAATTATCTTGCCTTGTTGGTGAGGACGACAAAATGGACTCATGAAGTGAAATAACCGACTATTGATAGTCATCTAACCAATCCGTAGACACTTAGATAGTGTTAACTGCGTAAATAGATGCAACGGACTGGGCGAAGTTGACCATCGAATCTAATTTGATCCCATGGTGGTTAATCGGGCGTTGAACCAATGGCAGCATATGCTTTTTTCTAGAGTGATGTGTTTGTTCGTTCGCACTGCCGATATAGGTGACAAACTACCCACGTCTGATTTGACAAACGTAATACAATTTGTCTAGCAGCAATAATATGTCTTCAGCTGAAGCCGATGGAATCCGATGTGTAGTGTCAGCGAGTATTGATACAGCTGTGTAATAAACATGGTGTCGTGCGCAACTGAACTATCCGAGATAAAAGTTACCAGTGTCTGTTTGTCTAAAGAAATAGCTGCGGTAAATCCATCCCTTTTGAATATTAAATAACGACAGGGTTTTGACACCAGAAATTAAAATACCGTCAAACAATCATACTTCTTTCGATCCAGTCTTAAGGGATGTTCTAGTTGAAAACCGACGTGAACTCTTAATCGTCTTTCACACCATCTTCTGACACTAAGATATTGTGAGTGCTACCCCAAAAATGTGTCCGAAACACTGGCCAGATGCGTGGCGTTCGTAGCAACATCGGATTCAGAAAAACTATTCGAGCTGATGTAATTTGGAGAAAGCTCAGAAACATTAGTACTGGCTGCAGTTTGCCTGACACTTGATCGAGAACGTTTGTTGGATACGAGGTTTCCGGGGACAGTTATTTTCGTTTTACAGATCACATACTTTTAATCTTTAACCGCATATCCAAACGTTGGGGATAGTTGAATAGAACATAAAATTATTCACTATGCTACAAGCCCGATGCCCGAGATACACAGAACTCATCCATGTAAACAGTGCGAACGAGATATTAAATCAGACTATGCGTCCTGAATCCCAGTCAGGCTTACTGTGCTGGACTTGAACCCAGCCAATTGGGTACCTCTTATGTAACAATCGTGTGGAGGTAAGAGAGAGATAGAGCGATTATAGATTTAGAGTATATAGCAGAGGAAGTATTTTTGATGTCTAACCTAGGGAGAAATGTTTCCGCAGAAAGTTTGGTGAGTGCTTCATTAGCGCTTAGCAGCGCAAAGGTTTTCACGAGTATTTGATCATTTAGTGTTCATAGTTTTCCACTATCATGTTTCTCGTTGGCCAACCCATATAGTTTCAAACCGCACTCCATCGCTTCTAGTTGTCATCGGCTCATAGGAACTGACATTTAGTTGATCACATTAGTCTGTGGGTTTCCAGAAATCGCCGAATCGTTGATTTGGACACTGCGAGATTAATCGATCTGTTTGGTAAACATTCCATCAGTGTGCATATCGGGATGGACAGACATTCTCATTTCACGCAAAAATTCTCAGTGTTGTCATGGAGAATACTGCGTAGCGAACAAGTTCGTTTTCAATAATTCACCATCAGGCTAAATACATCATATTTATATCACGAATTTTTGCAGGAGAATGATCAAAGAAGGTGAACGGGGAACGGGTGGTTAATTGTGTTAGTCAGTTCAGTGTCACGCTGCAATCAAGTACTCACTTGAACAGTGGGTCTTGACAGGCCAACAGAATGTGGGGTTGGCCATGGCAGATCCAAAGCCTGAACAAAACGTCTCTGGACGCAGAGGGGGGGTTGCACAGACGAATTCCAATGACATCAACTGTGGACAGAATCCTACTGCTCACTGCCCTCGACTGAGTGGCTTTAACTCGGTGGATTGAACGAAATGCGTTCGTTACATTGGCAGAGTGATTCGATTCGACCGAGTGCGATAGTATAGCATTGTTGACAGATTTCGCTGTTGCACTGTTGAGTCACGTTGGGTGGTGTTCCCAGACCTGTTCAGATAACCGTCTGGTCGTGCGGCCAACATAATTGGTACCACAGGAACAAGTGAATGAGTATACACAAAGTGAGGTTGCAAGAACAGGCACTTTATCTTTCAGGCGTGTGCACAAAACCGAATTGGACGTGAAGTGGACACGCAACTTAGCGGCGTAAAATGTTGCTTAACCGCCCTTGTGAGTTTACGTGTGATAGTTTCAGCTTGCGTGTCACCTTTGAAGGGTAACCCGATGTGTACAGTTTTCTTCTCCGCTTGATACAGCTGGTCCCTCCCAGTCTGTTGTTGCATAGTTCTGTCTATAAACCCTCCAGGGTAGCCATTTTGTATGACTATTGTACGTATAAAAGTTAATTCTCTAGCTATATTATCATCCCTGCAAATTCTTACAGCCTTGTCCGTCAAACAGTTGATTAGATTCCTTTTCAGTGCGAGTGGTACAAAACTATGAAAATGAATGTACTGATCATTCCACGTGCCCTTTCTGTATATCGCGCGTTGAACTGAGCCATCCGCGCGGCCACGCAAGCGTACATCCAAAAAGCCTAGTTGATTATTTGTTTCGACCTCCTACGTGAATTCTAAGTTTTGATGCGCGGAGTTGAATATGGCCAAAATGTCAGTCGGATCTACGTTGATATCGAGTACGCACAAGATGTCATCCACGTTTCTCTTATAGAAGCAACATTGGCCTATCGCTGAACTCAATTGTTCGTTCTCTAACTTCGACATGGAAACATCTGCAAACAGTGGTCCCAACGGCGATCCGATTGCAACACCGTCCTTCTGGCCGTGAATTTCGTCGTTGAACTTAAACTGCATGTTTTAAGTGTACAGCTAAAGTAACTGTGGTATCTGAACATCCATGCCATTACTCTCGATTTAATCACGGAGATATTCTATTGTTTCCTTTAGCAGGACGTTCGTAAATAAGGATGCGACATCGAAAGAAAACATCGATTGTCCAATCAAATTGATATCTTTGATTGTATTCAGCAGACCAAATGAGTCGCGTAAGCTGTGGATCTGGAGAGTTTCCGCCTGACGGAACCTAGTAATTATGATAACCATTTGGCTAGAGTTAGAGTTTGGCTGGAGAGTAAGACATGTCCAAATTTGGTCTGAGTGTTATCCCGATTTTGTGAATTTGAGGTAATCTCTACAGCCTGGGAATCATGGTTTCGGTGGGGCGAATTCTTTCAAGTGTAGCTGAACCAATAATTCCCCTCTGCTTTAAACATCGTAAGAATTTCTATATTGGTTTCTCGATCTGATGGATCATATCTTTTCCCCTATCCATTTTCTGGAACTTGGCCCGATCTTCTACGAAAGTGTACATTTTGTTAATATAATCTGTTTTGTTAAGCAGTACGATACCAGCCCCCTTATCAGGCTTCGAAATTAAGATGTTCTCATTTGTTCTCAAATTTTTTTCACCGCTAAGTGATGTTCTCTGGTGAGAAATTGTTTTGAAACCGGACTACAGCGTAAGTACTGAAAGCAAAACTTCACTAGCGTAGATTTCAGTTTCATCGCATCTAGCATCGAGGTGGGTTCGAGATCAGACACCTGTGCATACAAATTATCAAATCGCACCTATAAGTCCAATTGTCTAGTTTTACGCTGTGGACAACAAAACTTAGGGTCAAGCGATATTACTTCGAGTAATATTTTGTCCAGATCCAAAGAAGAAAATTGTAGACGTACCGTTCTGAATTAATTGAAAACCCCGAGGAACGTTTCGTTGGATTTATCTGTTTGAGTAGTAAGTCCAACTTTTTTTCACCCTGTTTCATTGCAACCTCTGCGGAATAAACCTCGAAATCGCACCGTTCTCCTGATGTTGATCGATCGGGAATGAGCAGTGCCTTTGCAAGATTAATTTCTAATTCACCGAACAAACTGCTGGTGGTGTCCTGTTCATTAAGTGCTTCACGTTGTAATGAGGTCGCAGTTATTGTGATATGATTTCTCCGTAAGATACTCCAACAGTTCTTCGGGTATTCATAAGTGTCCATGCATTTATCAAGAAATCGAATAGTAGCTTTCACTTCAACCAGTCTTGAGCTAAACTTAATGCATTTGTTAAGTTCCCGCAGCGTAATACGATATTTGGCTTTCTTAAATCGCACAAAAATTCCCAGCGTAGTCACGAAAAATTCTGCGCAACGAATAATCTCGTTTTCACTGATTCATTTCAGCTGTTTTCTTCAAAGTAGTACTCTACTGAAGTAATTTGACTAAGCAAAATAAAGACGACTGTGAGAAATTGAGAAAATATTGATGATTAGCGATTAAGCAGTTCCTTTCGGTGTGGCTATGATTAATGTTTAGCATTCAGCAATACATTGAATAGTGTTGATTCTGTGTCACATTTTAGCCAACATTATTAACAAGTAGGATTGTGGTTAAATCTTTCAGGTGTGTTTGAAACGTGAATTACGACATTTGTATTTGACTCGACAAGACAGTACTTTGTTCAAAGCTGTTATTCATGACAACAGTGATTGTTTTGCAAACAAGCATCAGATTTTGTTAATATTCCGAAACTAATGAGAGTTGTTACACGGGACACGACTAACCTCAGTAGTAAAAAATAAATGCTTGCACTAGCGAACATTCGTTGTCTGACCAGTTTGGGGTGGTTTATCGGGACTTTGTAGGCAATACGGAGTGAGTGGGATCAATCTAGTGATTAATATCTCGCAAATGTGCGATAACTGCATCATCTGATAGATTTGGTCAAACCTGTCTCGAGCCATGATGGATGATGTTCTTTGATCCGTTTTGACAAACGCCTCGTCATGCGACCAAAATAGTTTCCCGTACAACAGCAGGAAAATGAGTATACAATCATGAATTGGTAAAGGACAGGAAGTTTGTCTTTCGAGCAAGAAGTCAACAGGAAAATGTGCTGAACAAACTATGTAACGTTGTCACCGGAACTGTGTGTCTAAGGGTCTGATGAAGTCGACGATTCAGTGTCTATGTAGCAATGTCATCCTTAAAACGGAGGCGGATGAATGTAGCCTTCTTTTCTACCGTGGTAATTTGACTCCGTCACTTGGACACAATCATGTTCCGGGTTATGAAACAATCCGAGTAGCCATTTTCCCGCAACACGTTAGCGACTGTCTGCAGTTCCTGATCTATTGTGTTTGCAGAGCACACTTTCATTATGCTACTGGTCAGCCAGCGGACGAGGATTTGGGGACACGTTCGACCAAATCCAATAACAGTACAGTCATCGCACATTTGGAAGATGTTGATCACCGGGTTTACCCTAATCAGTCGTTCCGTGTTGTCGACGAAGTCTCGACACCGGATATTGCCTACTCCTGAATCGATCGCTATTCGATTACGCACTCCGATTTTGTGTTCACACGACAAATTCGCACAAGCCCTGTATTTGCCGTGGCCGAAGGTCACAACATCAGTTGTATTAATTTGAAAGAAGGCTTGCTGCTGAGCTACATTTGGCAGAAGGTAAAAAACTTAAATTAGCATACTGAGTTCGCTATTCTTCCGCATCGCATGTATAAGTGAATAACGTACAACAGGGTTTATAAAATTAAAAACAGAACAATGAAGCTCACGTAAGTTCAAACAGAGTATGGGAAGTTGGCAAGAGAAAGTTGTCAAATATTTCATATGATTTATTGAAAGTAGGGTAATTTTTACTCATGAGCAGAATTGCACACTCTGGTGTACGGCTTGCTTCTCTCGCCAAAGGAAGGGAAAATGTGAACACACACTTTTATTGGGAACAAGTCAAGAAATGGGTGAAACATACTCTGATAATACAACTCAGGCGGTTACTATAAATGGCGATCAGTCCAGAATGTGAATCAGCCGCAACAAGCTTATATGTCAGTTGTGACAGTAGAACAAATCACGCTATGGAGGCTACAGCAACCAGAAGTGAAAAACAGTCCAGACATAGTTGAAGCGTGCAGGCATCTAACATCATAGCTTCAATCTGACTGACTAATTGGGTTGTTACGGAACTACTCACTGGAGAACCAATTTGCCTTAGAATTTGTGGAACAAAGTACTCCAGATTCACTTCAGTAACCTACATTTTATTACAATGATGATACATCCAAACCTGGACTGATTGATGTTGCGTGGTCATATCCCTTAGGAGCTATGTTTCCTAACAATATGTCCCGATAAGTCCGACCAACAAAACCAGGATGGTCAGTTCACTCTTTGGCTTTGAGTTTCCAGGTAACTCGATCGAAATTTCTCGAACTCTACTCTGATCAAGACAAACATTAGTTAGTTAGCTGGTTCTGTTCGCTACCTAATTATCTTTCTGTAAAGATATCCACTTCACGTACATATGAAACCCTCAGAAAATATGTGTTCCCTCACAAACACAGACAGTTACTCAACCACACTGTATGCTGCTCTTCCTGTAATCACCTATGTGCTTATCAACACAAGATTATACACCTGTCATTTGTGTGGGTCGATAACAATTTGATGAAAGCCGACATTGATAGTTGATACTAATATATGTCTACCTAATGCATCTTAGTCATCAAAAGTGCACGAAATCACCAACTTGGTAACAATGTTCACGATGATATCCACTCGCAGTCCCAAACAAACAAATCGGGATGCCCAGCTTCGAGACGCTATTCGCTGTGACACAACTGTACAAACAAACGCTCGTCAATTATAATTTCTGTGGTTCCCACACCGACATCCCACTGGCCTAATC
>LUCH01001988.1:64320-81361 GCA_013368495.1 Paragonimus heterotremus | reverse complement strand
AGACAGCAAGCAAGTCCGTCAAACACGACTTGATTCCTCAGTAGCCATGGAGTCAAACGGGACTGTAGATTGATGGTTTTCAATTCAACTAACATGGCAATATTCAGGCCAATTCCAAGTAACATGATTGTGGTTCCGAAAATAAATAACCCCAACAGACTTCCTCTAGCAACAGACATTTATTCTTACTTCTGTGAAGCCTATAGATTTTATGGTTTTCGAACTGACATTGAAAAGCTCTCTTTGCCTTTCTATAGACAGTTTCAGTTCCGCTGCTGACCAATCAGTAACATCGTCGTTGTTTTTCATTCGGGTTCATACACCCACTTTATCTTCTATTGATAAAACCCATTAGGATGGACAAGGTTAACTCGACCGATTTGGAGTTTCGCACTACGACCGTTCCGCCGTTGTTTTCCAACCGTCTATCAAGTTGAATATGCTAAACATCATATTGGAAAATTATTTAATTGCTTCGTCGGCACATCACGAAAACAACACAGAAACTTGGCCCCAAAATAGTATTCAAATATTTCGCCCTACGGGTTTCACTCACTCCTTCTACCGGAGGCGCCACGGAATAACATCGCGCGCGTAATGTAGCATTTTTTTTGCCCAGACAGTCTGGGGTGGCCAAGATACGGCATCAAAACGACATGAAAATCAACGAGACATTAAAAATACCGTTTCTCGAAAGGTGGCGTTAGTTTACGTTAAGCCGACTCGAAATTAATGCAGACGCTATGGAACTCTAGTCGAGTGATATGCTCTACCCATTAATGACACCAAGCACACTTACGTGTCAGATAGTTTTGATTCAAGTAATGTGGCTGTATTGCACGGAAGTGAGCAAAGGCAAAAAGAAGGGGATCATTGTCCAGTGCGATCGTCATTCTAACATCAGTTGATATCTGTGGTCTAGGGTTTCTCAGCAGGTTCTCTCGATTGATGGACGAACGTGTAGGGACACTGTATAATATATACCAGAAATTCGCCACATAATAACACCAAAAACTGTCAGTCAGCCACACTATGGTGGTGTTTTCACTAACAAACCTAATTGACCACCATAGTGTCTAACTCATCTCACCAAAAACTGTGCATCACACACCACAGCATCAAACACCGAAAACGAGCTTGTTTGCTACGCGTTTCTTCTCATGACTGAAACGGATATATTCACAGTGTTGAAACATCACACAAGTGCCTCACTATGGAAAATGGATGTGATCCGCAGAAGCTAACTTGCTAGTAATCGTTTCAATTTTATGACATCCAATCTTCATTTGTTCACCTTCTATCAACTGGCGGTAACAATGATAGAGCGTAGATAGCATGGAATATGACTATGATGGTTCTAACAATATAGAAATGGAGTATTTGATTTGGTTCAAGTCCAGGGCAAATTTTGACAAGGTAGTAATAACACCTTGAATTTAAACAAGTCGGACATTTATCTCTCGAGTGCAATTGGATAAATTCGTATCAACGGTGTAGTAGTGAGAAATACTCGTGATGACAATCACCACTGCCACCCAGTTATGGTGTAGTCTAGTGTGAAGCAATGAAATTGCCTGACTCTCATTGACATATATCTACCTCTACGCTCTAACCAGCATTTAACAACGCTGTCTTGATAGGTTACAGATTGCAATTGATAATTACAGATTCTACAGTTCACAAATGATCTGTGCACTTTCAGTCGAATAGCTCTTAAACGGATTCATACACAAACGGCATAAACAATACCCTATAAAGCTTGACAGATTTGGAGCCTAATATAAATTATGTTCTGCCACACCAAAGGTGCCAAAAACTCGTCCTACATTCAAATAGTACTAGGCGAAACGCGTTAGGTTCAAGTCTTACACACAGTGACCAAACGGTTACAGGTAAAGTACGTGAGTCAAAACAGCACTGATACAAACATTCATTGCACCAGCTTGTTTTGATAATTCATTTTGGAAAGACGAACGTAAACGTTTTCGAAAATAAAGAATCAGGTTGTTTTCCATTTGGAAACCTCTCTACCGATGGTTCTAGGTATCCGTTTTCCTCAAGAACGTGATTAACACATCAGAGCACAAGGTAGAACGGATTGTCCCAATTTAGACTGACGGTTCTACACTGGTTAGGTTGACCAGCCACTTCGTTGTGTTCGTCAGTGCCTGAAGTTTAAACGTCTGTCAGAGTTACAGTTGTTTATAGTCAGAAGGTCAGTAGCAATTTATCCGGAATCATTGAATGACAATAACCAATAACTAAATGTCTGATATTATGCGAACACAACAGAAAAGATTTTGAGTATTGATCAGGTTACCAGATCGTTTCGATAGAAGACGTAGTTAGTCTGTTAATTGCTGTCGTTAGCCCGCCCGATTAGAACTCTACTGATTCTCGAACGCATGTGCATGCCAAGTATGAAGTCAAAACGTCATCTACAAGTCCGAAATCGCCCATAGACACAATTATGTTGCACTGGCTCTGTTCACATTAAGCTGGCATTGTAATCCACTCTGAGTGTGATGATATGCGTGTAGGCAGTTGAATGTGGAACCAAGTGTTGGAAGTCACGCCACTGTTTTCACACAGTTGGTGACAAGTAACATGAATCAGACGAAAATGCAAAGCAAGTGATTAGGCGAGAGGGACTGTGAGTGGACGCTATGTAGCACTCACCCAACTATTTTAGACATTCTTTTTGGAAAGGGGGCGTTAGACTCGAAATTCGTTCTTGGTAAAGCATGTCGGTAGTGTATGTCATGGCCATGGTTGGGGCTAGAATTCTGACCATGATTTCATGAGGCAGCCGTGTTGAGATTTTCACGACTGACCTCATAATAGACACGATTTACCAGTAATCTAACAACTTTCTCGGAAGAACGTGATTTTCTTGAAATTTCTCTGATTACTTGCTAGATATAAAACAATGTGTATGGTTGAAAAAATGAACATTGCACCTGGCACCTGGCCTTCGTTGAGTCGGTTGCAGGGTTATAAAACACTTTACTGCTTCTATATTGAACAAAACCTGGAGGTGACTTATATAAAGTAATGTGGATGACCCTGATAAAAACTGTTTGTGGATGTTGAGGTGTGATTGAATGCGTAATAAAACTGCAGTGCATATCACCTGTGTACCAGGGCAACTATCACCTTATCTGATAGATGAACGACCAATTCATGTGGTCCGTAAGTCGCACACTCCATCCCGGAAGGCCAAGGTCGGGCTACCAAGCAGTTTTCTTGATTTAGTTCTAGGATGAACGTATTTCTGATTGTGTCCTCACATTCTCTCCGATTATCAACAAGCTTAGTTTCTACTTTTTCTTAGTTTGTTCAAATGTATACCAGATTTCCGTGACCTGAGATGTTGTGTTAGTAAACAATGACAACTTCCAATTTTGGAAGACGCTAAACTCCAAGACTGTGAGACTCATAGTCGGCTAACAGACCACGTGGATAAATTGAGCCAGTCACTGGAACAAAGTTACAGTGATCAATTACTCTGAGATTCTGCTGGCAAAACGTTGTCGGTAGCTCCAGTGTTTTAAAATTAAATCCAATTGCTTCACCAATCTTGGCATTTTTTAATGGCCCATGGGGTATGACTGATAAGTAGTTTGGCGACCATAGTTGCATATTTATTGGGATGATTAGAAAAAGTGGTGATCAGCCGATGTGGAAACAGTTTAAACTCGCTTACATTGTGGTTACTAGCCAACAACTTAGAACGTGACACCTCTAAGTTCGAAAGCAGACACATCCACTGTCATATCTGTGTTGTGTATTATCAGGTCGATCACAAGCAGAAGACCTCGTATTGGGAGCTTCCAGGTACGGGCCACTATGACAGTTATATGTGTCCTAATTACCCTCATATAGTCCTCTAGTTCACTGCCACTGATTTGTCCCCAAAGCCGCATTGTTTCTTGAATGCACAAAACCAACCTCGAGAAACAGCATGTCGGAACATCGGAACTTCGAATTTATGCTCCATAGAGACTCAAATAAATTATCTTATCTATATAGTCTACGACCAATCCGTCAACTACCGTTAACCTCCGGTTCCTGAAAACAGAATGTATTCCGAATCATTCTTGATAGTTCTCTAAAAATGTTCATTAATAAAGAAATGTGATTGCATCATAAGCATTATGAATTATGCTCTCGTACTCCTTTTCTGAACTAGGAGTAACAGTGAATACGTGTGTTGCATACACCTGATCATCATACAAACTCGTCTTTTCCAGTTTCAATGTTGGCTAAGCCTCATCTGCAGCGGAACAGTAAGACAATAGAATACGGTTTAAACCTTCGCTTGATCACTGCTTCTAAAATCTGGCTTGTTTAATGATAGCTGTGTTCATGCTGCATATCCAACTGTCCAAGTCTCCATCTTAATACGCATGGACTGCGATGAAAAACACGTCAAATGGGCGTGTGCAAATTGGCACACGACTTGTTACTCGCCGTCGTTCGCAGGAGGGCCACTTCGGGGTCTGAGCATCCGTTCACGTAGGGCTAACGAAGCGAACTGTTGTGTGGTTGACGTCACGCCCAAATACATTTTTATTCGACATCGTGGCAATGGCTCATTACAAATGCAATCCGGGTCATATATGACCCATTGGTCGTTCCAGGAAATAAAGACTGAACGATTTTTAGCATCCGAACTGTTGTGTTTTGTAAATAATGACTTATTAATAAGGCTCATGTATTACAAACAGTAGACTAAACAATCTTTGTAGCGTGAATCTGGGAGACAGCCAAAAGTGAACAGTAGCATTGCCTTGTATCAAGGAGGATAAGGGTGCGGTAAGAACCGCAAGGAATAGAAGGTAGACACGACTTTACGGTGAGACAGTTAACTGCACAATGTCGACGCAGACGGAGGCATGCTCAAGATAAATTATCCAATCAGGAGGGTCAAATGACCTAATCCAATCAGATATGGAAAGGCTCAAGGTAACAATAGCACTGGCGTGCTATGAATGGTGTGTCATGCCAATCGGTCCACTGCACAGACAAGCACACGTTGCCTGCATACGCACACTTAAAAGGGCACAACAAGATCAATCTACATAATTCCTCCTAACGTTAGAGAAGTTGCGAAATGAAGAGAAACAGAAAAAAAGCCCCTATCTTCCAAATTAAGTATCTATGGAACTCAGAAGTTAAAAAATAGCCAAAAATGAACTGTTTGTCGTTCAACCATTGCAGATTGTTTGGAATATCTTTCAGTCATTGTCTTTTTCAGGATTTGGTAGCGTTCATTGGTTTGCAGTTTGCTTGAGGACTGTTAAACGAGTCACCCCGTTGAGGTCCTTGGGCACGAAAAGTTCAGAATTCCGATTGTCCAAAAAGTCACGTCTCGGAACTGCATTTAAGTGACCAAGAAATACTTCAATTTTCAAGATAACATCAGTCACGATGGACAAAAGTACGCCGTAATACACGAAATGTCACGGAATTGCTAGTCCAACCAAGGTATTGCTCGTACGCAACCATCAGTTTACTGATGACTCTACACGATCATAGTGCTTGCACACGAATCAGCAACAGTTCACACGGTCAACCTCGAATCACTGACCAGAGGAACGTACATAAATTACGCGGGTACATTACCCCTCTAGGTAAAAATTTCCTAGTTGTTCTAATGTTGGTTGATAGTCGCTGGACACATCCTTATACCCATGCAACCCCAATAGCGTTTCTTGTTATATTTTCTGTTCACTTGAAAAATTCAGGTATTTCGTAAAGAGTATCTCACAGATTGCGTTGTTAACAGCACTTCAAGAACCGATCGATTGTGACTGAACTTTTGAGATCAGAATTATCCAACCTTCTCCCAGCGTTCGGCCGGTTACGATATTCACTTAGTTTGGAGCTCTTGCATGCTTTGTGGTGTCACCCGATGGTGTAGCACATATTGAAATGCGCTTCTGGGTAGGCGCATCATGTCGCTACTGGAGGGTTTGGTGAGATAGGCAAACGCAGTGAAGATGAACGGTCACATTATACTACTCATCAGTAGCCAGGCAGAGGCACGTATGTGGGTACTGAAGTAAACCGGGGAAAATACAAGAGGGAATACTGGAGTGTACTTTGACAATGAATGGTGTTTTCCATATATGAACTTGGCATTATCAACTGTGGCGTCCTCGGTTCAGTGCTATGTGTAAACAAGTGTTTTTATTTGTAGTGGTATTGAAGCATATATCCCTCATGTTGATTTCCCGAGTAAACAATCTTTGCACTATCAGCGTTCCTGGCTCAGAACATTATTTCCATTCCAAACAACGCAGATGTTTTGGTTGTTTTAACCAGGTGAACGAGCTGTCCCATCGTTCTTACCGAAAATGTTCAAACAGGCGCT
The DNA here is from genome assembly GCA_013368495.1 of Paragonimus heterotremus. Taxonomy (NCBI): domain Eukaryota; kingdom Metazoa; phylum Platyhelminthes; class Trematoda; order Plagiorchiida; family Troglotrematidae; genus Paragonimus; species Paragonimus heterotremus. The sequence goes on along the minus strand of LUCH01001988.1, from coordinate 74,982 downwards.
ATTGCCAGAGAGGAAACTAATTGCACCAGATAGCCTGGAGTTGCCTGGACCTGCTCCTATCTTTGCCCCGGCTGAGTACTAAAATTATGGTACTGTAACGCGCCATCTGGACTAGTAAGCGCGAATGGATTGAATTTGAAGTGATCGCTAAGTCAAATGTGCGCACGAAGATTCTGAGTCGACGGACATTTAGACGAACAAAGAGGGTAACTGTACTTATACGTGACTCTCATATCCTTGTACCCTTATCTGGAACCGCTGCGTGTTGCGTAATATATCTTTGGACACAACCTCTGTATATTCTTCTGATTGCATGTACCTGTACAAACCTTCGATTCCATATCGTCCTCTTTTTCTAACAACACTGATCTGACAAGAACTGCTGTGTATTTTGACAGTCTATATGACAAAATTGACTTTTCTGTGGATAACTGTTTTCGGTAAACGCCCTCGAAAATGTCAAAACATTTGTTTGTGAAGCTGGTGAAATGCTTATATGTCGTGTAGTTTGGTTGAAAATTCGTTGGAAAATATTTCAAAATCCAACTACACTGAGGATATGAAACACATAGATCCAGATATCTATGTTGGAAGTATCCTGAGTGATAAATGAAAATCAGAAGCACTACTTTTTTCGATTTCGTTCTCCCGATAACGTTGCAACTAGACACGATTTGCCGTCTCATATGTACACATTTCACGATTCACTAGGGTTGGTCATTTCGTTACCTTTGTTAACGGAGCTACTTGTTCAAGTGCCACGTAGAATTGGTTTTGAAGAGGATAATCCTAATGATACGATATGTGACTGGTAGTGCTGAAGATGGAAGGCTAGTATGAAACACCTTGACGGGTTGAGCATTCCACATTGTATTACACAGAAGCATTATTGTCTTATTTCATTCTAGTATTCACAAACACTCCAATGATGCAATTGAAAACCATAATTATTCCGTGGTTGGTACTGATGGTTGCAGTACCCCATGTGCTGGTTCACAAGATTGTAAAACAGAGTGTATGAAATGAGTATGAAGAGGTTTATTTGTGGATTGAACCCACAACAATCTTGCATCGCATAAACAACACCTCGAAAATGCACAGCACCTTTGTCATAAAACAGTGGGTGGTGGTTTATCAATCTTCATCTCCTCAACAATGGAGTCACTTGTGATCAGGGAAAATCCCTGCGGATCTCGCCTCTCAGAGTACTTATGAACTCAGGAATTTTCTATTTTATGACACTTGTATCAATTAAACCGAAACAGTCTGCCTTCAACGGTAGCAGTGACACTGATAATGACGTCTACGCAAGCCATCGTAAATATTAAACTTCCAATTATCGTATCTTTAACTTGTTGGAAGATTGCCAGGGTACACTTCATACCAATTAGCAAGCAGATATAGGAAAGCAATTCGCGGTGTGTTGACAATTGTAACTTGCGTCGAGTTCTGTTGGTGAACAGATCTCTGAAAAACTAATCATAAATAACATCTCATCATCAGTTGGCTTTGGGTACAGGTCCTCAGAATCAGATAGCACTACTTCATTTAGACCAGTTGAGAAGTCTCCGCTTAATCATAACCTTCCTAATTAGTACTGTTGACCTGGCTCAAACTGAATAGTTTACTAGACTAATGTCTACTATTCGTTCAGGTCGGTTCACTTTATTTCCGAGAAAAACCATTAGCGACATGTATAACCGACCTTTTGGACAGAAGACTGGTTAAAGTCTTCGCCTACTTGCACTGATTGGAATCAACTTCAGCAAGGCTGTGATAATGTCCTTGCAATTCTGAAACCATCTTCGCTTTCCCTTCTTTGTCTATCAACGACCTTACTTAATGTTAGGAGAGTGTAATTTTGATAGTTGAACGGAAATGAAAACAGACTAAATTCAGAAGCACATCATGTAATTCCAGTTTATCAATACAATCTATATACAATGTATTCAACTTTAGGTCTTTATGTTTTACAAATTGTAGCCTCGTTTGTGAGTAGTATGCTACATTCGGGAACCAAGGGGCAAGCCTCAAAGCCAGGCAGATGACCGATCAGAAGCGACTCTTGGACTAGTGTGTACGCACTATGGAGGAAGTGTCACCAGGGCAAATGACGTCGTATTGCTACCCAATCTGTGTGAATGCATGTCAGTAGTGCAAATGAGTGTACGTGCTCGTGGTCCTATGTTTTAACGGCCTGGAGGAATGCGATTCAGACAGACGTCCTCGAGTTCAGCGATCAGTTATTGCGCGGTCGAGAACGAAAGCGCTTGGTACGCAAGGGAACCATCAGTGCCATAGGTCGTGGTGACATGACTATATAGCGTTGCAATGTGTGCGGCCGCAAATGCGCTGACCGTTTGGAATTAGTAGGTCACCAGCGTACTCATAGTGCACTGTCGACGAAGAGACGACGAGTACTTTAGGCTTAGTCAGGTCACATCAGTATATCCATTCTATCTCTATTAATGATTGCATCGACCAAGATTATGGTCGTTTGGCAACTAAGTCGCTTCTCTTTCCAGAAACTTGGATGTCTGCGGTCTTCTACCCGTTCTTCTCTTCAGCTTTGTTGGTGTATTGTATGATGAATGGTTTGCCTGTTGTTTGGGCAGTCCAATCTGGTTTTTTTCTCATTCATATCCTCTCTGGAATGCAGTGGCATGCATTCGTATACTGAACTGCTTCCTGGATTACATTTTGCTTAGACCTTGTTATTGCAGTCTCTCTCTACGTTTTTTTCCCGAGAGATAAGAGTTACTTTTTCCTGCTAGCCATTCAATTGGCTAACCAGCATTGGCCGGCTGGACACAAAGGTCTCACCCACACACCTACTGGTCTCAATCCTTTAGGTTTACACCGGACACATGGCGTGTGAGTTGAAACGCAAGTGGTTCGGCGTAAGCCACTTGGGGTGATGGTTCAAAGCGCAGGCGTTCTCTGACTTCGGCCAATGTGACAGGCTAATCCGTTTCGGATGCCGCCAACGGTGTGTTTTAACGTGACCTATACAGGAGTTCGTGTACCAAAAACGTCGCAGACGAAGTGTCTTTTGCGGTCACAACACTTACCGATGTAACAAACATCAGTAGCACATGAATTACCGAGTTGAAACTGATGGCTTAAGTGTTCTAAAAATGAACCTTCAGTTCCTGAGGCGGTTCGCGTCACATGGTTCGGTCGTAGGTGTGCTGGTCTTTGTAACTGTTCCTGAGACAACTGTTATATCGGAAGCTACGTCCACTCGCATACTTACTTTTGCACCATTCGGAAAAATGTCAATATGTTTCCTATCGCTTCAAATGTCACTATCGAATGCTGCGAGGAGAACGTTGGATCGACCACCATGATAGATGGGCTTTTTTCTACGCCAGCAGATGTTAGACTGTCTTCAGAATGTTGCTTAGTGAGTTGCGAACAGTTAAAATGAACTCTGAACAATCACGTCAACACAGTGAAAATATCCTCTGAACAATATTCACCATTTGAGAATAAGCATCCGCGTGAGTTATTTAGCAGAATATAATAACCATAGTCAGAATACTTTGCCGGATCAAGCTTGTGTTAAATTGGTCGTAATTCGAAATTATCAGCCGACTTCGCTCCGTTCTCACTAAATTAGGCATCAGATAACGTGCGATCCCGGCTCCGCTGAAGTGCTGATCGTTAAATACCATTAGGCTATTGGCTAATGACCTTGCTGTAGACACTGCCACTGAAACTGTCGATCTTCTTCAATTGACAATGACATCAGGACAATGAGTATCTGGACCTGATAGTCACCAATTGTGGTAACCAGATCAAATGTACAAAATCAGAACAGGAGGCTTGACAGCGAACCCAGATTTATGTCACTTAGTACAGGACCAAAATGAATGACACGTTCACCATAGAAGTGATTAATCTGGCCCAATATGGTCAGAGTAATAACAGTCGGTAAAGCGAACAAGGGTGAACTGGTGATTTGGCGAAATACGTCAGCCATTTGTAAACGTGGAAACTCAGCTGCAACAAGAATTCCCATTGTGACACTTAAAAACATTCTTGTGCGTTTTGTTTTAACCACGCTAAGCAACGAACTAATTTTGACCTAATGCTAGCATTGACACAGTAGAACCAGAAGACCGGAGTATGAGCACTTTTGGAGGTGATACTAAGTCAACTGCTTAGACAAGTTACATTCCTCCCACCTTCTCCTGGTGCTTGGGCAACAGAGGGTTCGCCTGCTTGATAGCCGTTAAGCCAATGGCAGCAAGATAATCAGGACATGCCTGGTTGGCTGTAGTCGCGTCTCTCCGACCGATTGGCAAGTAGATAGGACGCGCTGTTGTCCGCGAACCGCTAACCTGTAACCTGCTATCACAAAAAACTTCCTTCTCAATTGGTCAACAGTTGTGTAACCTAACTTAGTAATCTTTCATGAAGACCACGTCAGCTTCGTTTAACTTCCGTAGTTATCAAATATCTGTTGTTAAACTTTCTTACCGGAACAGTGTTTATTATCCATGCCTCGGTGACAGTTCAGATCCAGCCATTTTGTATTTTGCATAGTACACACAGCCAAAGGCTTGAGACAACAAAGTGTAACCGCCCTTCAACTTATTTTCATCCAACCCACTTCAATTACCTGTTTTCTAACGGTTGTTTTAGGTGTATTTAACTCACGTGCATACACTGTCTAAAAACTGACTCACCAGATTAGCATTTGTTACCTTGCTTTCAATAACTGGTTGCATCATTGAACCCACACGACACACAGCTTTGGATGCTGTTATATTCCCTGTTAACGCGAACATTTTGGGCAAGCTGGAGAGATCATTTCATTGACTTCATCTCTAACGGTAGCGTAAAAACCGATCCAATTTATTTTCACTCTTGAGATTTGCATTACTCAAGTATCCATCAGTGTTTGGAGGATAACATCGGGGATATAGACAACGTCTAACTGTATTGTCAATTATAGAGAGCATACAGAAAGGTTTTGTAGCTTTTGCTGTGAAATTGTTCATTTCTGTTTAACGCTTTTTGCCCATTCAGGTTAACCATCACAAAAATAACTTGTTCGGCGGCACTGCAGTAAACGTGGATGATGAGAACGAGGAATAGGGTGATAACTGCCCATAGTCCACGCATAAGCCAGACCGGTTGTTTGGACTCCCCAGGTCCCATTGCAGTCAATTTAAATTGTTCATCGATTGCAGTTTGGTAACGTACTCGACAGTAAGTAAGTTTGGTAACTGAGGATATCGAAGTGAAAGTAAGCGTTTGATAATTCGTCAATTTTATGGCAAATTTTTGATTTAAACGCTATATTCAAAATACTATGTTGACATTTTACAAACGGGAACGTTGGACATCTTAGTTGGCGTCAAACTGACTACCTTACATGACGAGAAATTAACTTCCAATTCTGGCGCAGTGATTAATCCAACGTTAAGTGGCTTTTTTGCTTAAGCTATTCTGACTAATTGCTTTGATAGCCGAAGATTTAACATAGCCCAGGTTAGCGATATTCATCCTACTAGAGCTAGTCAACATGACTGCCACTAGTAACAAGTGATTACAAGAGGGCCCAGGTGACTCGGACTAGTTCTGAGGATTTCAGGCAATCAGAATGTCTGTCATCCGATCACAGGCAAAGGCCTGCATTTTCAAAGACGTGCCGAACAGGCGTCACCACACAGCACTGTCAAATTGACATTTTGCGTTTGACTGTATGCTACTGACAATTTAAAAGTAGAGCGAATTTATTCCAGAATTTGTTGTGTGCATCATAATTGCAGTTTTAGCGCCACGCGAGAGATAATTTTCCCAATTTTCGACTTCAAAACCGAATTCAGGTTCTTAGCTCATATTTATCGGTTATTCATTTTGTGTACATCATCGCAAGGGAATTTCACCTGATGGTTGAGCTGTAAGTTCACCTGCTGCCAAGTCGTTCGTAGCAACAGTTTTTAATTCGCGTGGACGTTTGGATCATCTACTCTGCATTCAGTTATTTCCCTAGTAGTGCACGAAACACTTACTGCGTTAGGTAGGACTATTGAAGAGCGGAGTATGATGTTACCTCTGCCGTATCAATTTTTGTGAGAGATTATCCTAGTTTTGGACTATGACACTTTATAGAACACGCAATCCACACCGAGTTAAGCTGCCAAAGTGGATTGACAACTCTGGTTGGAGAACAAGAGTGAATGCGACTGGGTGTTTGCATACCAGAATTCAGTCATGTCCATTGTGAGATCAGTGGTGCGGTGATCAGCACGGTTGCTTCGGGAAAGCGTAGCCTACCGATTATTCTTCTCAGGCCTAACACTAATTATCATAGAGTATCCTGTGCATGAAGGATAATTACCATGGACGCGAATCGGTCTTCTAGATAATGCATCAGCATTTCGGTGACGTAAACCGGACCTGTGTCTGCATTCGAAGTTATACTCTTGTAAAAGTTCTTGCCCACTGTTCCTTGAAAATCTGCAGCTATTGCAGTGATGAGTGGTCCGTTCGAACTAGGAAGCGCCTTCCGGGAAGATAGTGACGGAAATGTTTAATAAAATGCACTAGTGCAAGCACCTCTTTTCTAGTGGTACAATAATTCCTTTCACTCTTGTTGAGGTTTCCATTCCCATACATAATAACATGCTCCACATCATTATTGTCTAACTGATACAGTACAGCCTCTATAGCGACGTTACTAGCGTCAGTATCCAGAACAAACATTTTCGCGTCCGTTCGTGTATCTGGAAGCGCTAGAGCAGGTTCAGTGCATAACCCATTTTTCAGTTGATCAAAAGAGTGTTGTCATGCTTCAGACCACTCGGACACTTACCCTTTCTCAGTCAACATTGTTAGGGATTTAGCCACGTGGGAAAGCCGGGGAACAAATCGTCGATAATAAGAAGCCAACCCAAGGAAACTATGGATCTCCTCAACACTCAGGAATTGGCCATTCTTTCACTTTACGCACCTTTTTAGGGTCACAGCCCACCCCAGCCCGTGAGATGACGTGTTCTAAGTATTTTACTTCAGTCTGCATAAACGAATATTTGGTTGGGTTCAGTTTCAGTCCAGCATGTGTTAGTGGTGAAAGAACACTCGATAGGCTATGCAAGTGCTCGTCAGCAGTGCGTCCGTGTACAATCACGTCATCTAGGTAAACCAGACATTGCTTTGGGATTAGGTCACCCAGCGCCTATTGCATCAACCTTAGAAAAGTGGCCGAGGCATTTGTCAAACCGAATGGTATGGTTTCGAATTCATACAAGCCAGAGGGTATCACAAACGCGGATTTCAGACGGTCACTGAGCTCCACTTTCATTTGCCAGTAATCAGAGGCCAAATCAAGGGTACTAAACCACTCAGTGCCCGACAGGGCACTAGTAGTATCATCGATACGTGGTAATAGGAACGAGCCTTTCTTTGTTACCGCGTTTGTCTGGTGATAGTCAACACACAACCTCAAGCAGCCATTCTTTTCCTTAACTACTACTACTGGAGGCACCCATGGGGAAGTTGATGGCCGGATAACGCCTCTCTCTAACATCCATGTTAACAATTTCTCTGCCTGGCCTTAAAGATGGATTGGCAAGCGACCAGCCGCTTACCGAATCGGACGTGCCTCGCCCATGTCAATACTGTAACTCAAAACGTGAGTCCTACCAGGCGGTTGTCCTTCTCACCAGAATGTCGGCTGTTGATTTTCAATTACTTCCCGTACTCTGCATGCTAGATGTGTTGATAAACTTCTGCCATTCGAACTCGACAAGCATTTCCCCACTGGGTAGATGCTGTCTCTTAGTGCCTTTCACAAGGCCTGATAATGTTCTTTTCACAGGTTCCAACGGAAAGCGCTCAACATGTATGCCTACGGTAAAGTTAGGTAAGTCCAGGATACAGTGTGTGGCTAACAAATAGTCACTTCCCAGAATTACATGAGACGGTAACCTTGGGGCAACCAAGAACTTCAGCGTACATGCCCATTTCCTGCACTGTTCCGCGAACACATGTCAGTATGTGTAACGGTTCTCCATTCACGGCCAGAACCTGGCTGGCAGGCCCCGCTATAACATCACGCTGACAGGTGGTATGTGTCTCTTTATCAATCATGCTATATACGGACCCGGAATCTAGCAGAGATTTCAAGTCAGGACCGCCAATTTTTGCTTTCAGTACAGGGCCTAAGGCAACATCTTTATCCTCTAATTTAGAAACAGGGGAGTACGCGACTGACATACAGGAGATTTACCGGCAGGCGCACGCTTCCGAGCGGATAATGGTCACCAACGCGCCACGTGTCCACACCGACCACAGACAAAACACCTACGCCGATCAGACCGTCTGCTATCTGGTACCTCCGTTTTTTGGACGGTTTTGTGTACAATGTTCGCCTCCTATGTGGGTTAGTCCGCTGATCGAACCACTCTGCGATCGTTTATTACGGACGCCCTGAGCCACATATCTGAAATGTTCATTTCCGAATTCAGCACATTCCGCTTGGTCCAACAGCTCCGCCAGGTTTTCAGTCTTGGCCAAGCTTCGAGAGGGGCGGAGGAGGAATTCATACTGGTTCTGCGGCTGTCAGATTCCTTCCAAAAACCTCTCTAAGATGCGATTCTCCCTCTGCTCTGTTGTACCATCCACGAACGCCAGCTGCGCTAATCTCCTCAGCTGCTGTAAGTAATCCACTAGGCTCTCCGCAGTTAGCTGTCGTCGTTCATTAAATTCTCTTCGATACTCAACAGTCGGACGATGGCCTGCGACCCCTCGTCACAGAAAGTGAAACAGACATTCGAGATCTCCCGGAATATCAATGTCAACAATTTTTCCATACGCCTCAGGGGAAATTAAATTCAGTACAACATCTACCTCGTGATCTGGGGAAAAATGCCGTATATAACGGCACACCTGTGCTTCCCAAACATCAGTCTTCTCCAACAATGTATTTACCCAGAGCTGAAAATCCCCGTTCCTGTCGCACATCAAATATAGGCTCAGTCTCTGGAATACGCAGTTTCCCCGCTTCCTGTATAAGTTTAGGCATCTCTTCGGTATCTGAGGGACTGAGCATCACTGAGATAATTTCCTCGCCGTAGCGGGGATTTGATTAAGTCACTCAGATGTGTATGTTTGTGTTGTTTTCGTGTTCATTTACTCCTCTTCATGACAGGACTGAGAAGGTGTTGAGGTGTTTCATGAGTACTTATGTGTTAGTGGTATATGAGTGTTCAGCCGGACTGAGTTCTATTCAAATTCCATTAGCTAATACAATCAATAGTACTGGTTTGGATGGCTTTCAATAAGTTGGTTTGGTAAGAGCTCAGAAACGACTTTTGTTCTTGATTGTATGTATTATGCAAAAGCTTGACCGAAGCGCCTGACTGAACACAAACACACAGACGTTAAAATGAACTTTCATTATAAAGCATAACCGCTGTTTCTATTATTGTAATCAGATGAAAACTCAGTCAGAATAGTACAATGTGGTGTTAAAAAGAAGAAGTAAGTGTGAGAAATCTCACACACCAGGCTAACGCTAGTTGTTTAGTCTATGATACAAAGAAGAATAAAGGTAGCTTGTAAAGCTGTTAAAGTCGCACGGTTGACAATAGTTTATGAGATATTAAATCATAATCTGGATACGTCTTGTTGCTTGAATCTATTAGAAAACTACTCAGTATTAACTGTTTTATTCTTTGTAGCGACTATTTCCTTAGTTTTAAAATTGTGTAAACTCCAGTAAGTTTGGTAAATATATATATGGTCACGCCTATGTTAGATGCCGCAGAATATGATTCTTTGAATTTGCTTCAATCCACCAGAAACGCATCCGATGAATACGTATCTTTGACTATTCAATATGCTAAGTATGAGGCTTTGAAATATCTCTTACGATATGTGTTAGTGAAGTATATCGATTTCGACTTGCCACATTTTATAGTCAGAATTTCCATTAGCAGTGATTTCCAAGCATCTCCTAGCATTTATCCAATTCCAACGAACAGATAATCGTTTTGACCAGGTACAAGATTCCAATGAAATAGTCTCTACTAGCGATTTTTACCTCATGAACATTGTATTGTGTTTTGGCTATTTGAACCAATTGTTTATGAAATAGGTGCATGAAGGCTGAAATGAATTACACTGTTACTTCTGTCATGAAATCAATGCTCTTAATGCGTGACACTCTTCCCCGGTAGATGCCTCCAATAAAAATTTGAAAGACTCTTCTGGAGTAGAATATTTTGGCAGACTCGTTTAAGAAACACACTAACTCAAACTACACAGGACATTGTTAGAATCGGAACTGTGTCTAGTCCTTCACAGGAGTGCAACATCGACCATAATGGTCTCTGCTACTTGATGGAACTGAACATTGACATCTATGGCAGCCGAGACGGTCTGAGACCGAATACCGCGTGCAAATGAGTGGTTTTGTCTCCAGTCTTGTTTAAATGCTTAACCTATGTATTGCTTTGTCGAATAAATAACCCTTGTTCCATCCGCGTTCTTGGCTCACAACAATTGGTGACGTGACCAGGATTGGAGGATGAAGATCCCATGGCCGCAGCCATTCGAGGATGGGGACGTCCGGAGCTTCCTGGAGGATTTCGAGGACGTGGCGGAGACGGTCGGAGTGAAGGCCGACCGAGCGAAGCTGGCGGC
>LUCH01001988.1:49262-61893 GCA_013368495.1 Paragonimus heterotremus | reverse complement strand
GAGAGAACTGTGTTCACGATCTGCTTTCCCGAACGCAGTACATGGATGAAGTTGACAAGGACGTGATCGGAGTAAACAGTATTGAACTGGAGAACGATCCCGGGAAGTTACAGGCAGCGCAGAGGGCGGACTCGACAATCCGAATGGTGATTGATCAACTTCTATCGGGAGAACAACAACCAGAGAAAGAGAAAATTCCCGAGGTGATGCATTTCAGAACGCACTGGTCGGAATTGCGGTTGAATAGTGCGGGAATTTTAATGTGCTGACTGTATGTCATTGACGGTATGTCATCGAACTTATGATATGTTGAGGCAAAGGGCATACTGATCGGGAATGAAGAAGGACGTTAACAATTACGTACTGGCGTGCCAGCAATGTCAGCTGCTGAAGAGTTCCAATTAACCCATCCAGTATCCTACACAACCACTTCCGGTCAGTGAGATCGGGGAATTATGGTCGCTGGTCGTAATGGGTCCCTTCCCAGTAACCACATCCGGAAATCAGTACATCATATTGATGACGGAATACTTCACAAGGTGGATCGAAGCAGCCGCTATACCCGATCAGTGGTCAAGCACAGTGTGCAGGGCGGTAATGGAACACGTCGTTGCAGATCATGGGATACCGCAAAACATATTGACTGATCAAAGTTCCTGCTTCGAAAGTGAAGAATTTCGGAACTGATTGGAGCGTTTAGGAATCAGGAAAACTCGTACAACGCCATACCACCCTCAATCAAATGGATTGACGGAACGAAATAATCGCACAATCAAGGAATGGTTGGCGGCAAAATGTGGGAGCTGAGAGGAAACACTGCCACTGATTCTGTGGGCCCACCGCTGTTCGCCTCAAGGAACAACGAAGAAATCGCCGTTCGAGTTCATGTACGGACATGTGCCCCGCCTGTCACTAGTCGATCAGGAGATTGGTTTATGGGGAGACAGGCGGATGAGAATGCATGAATTGGCAGAAGCTCGAAGAGTGGCTAACAAAAACTTGACGAATACACAAGAAGTTTCCAAGGAGCAGTCAACCGCAAGGTTGTCGGATCGAAATGCTGTATGTGAATTTGTTTCGAAGGTTAAATACAGAGACAGGCGGGGTCCAGGCGCAGCAGAACCCGGATCGAGGAAGTTCCTGGCGAGGTGGAGAGGACCTTTCGTGGTAGTAGATCGCTGCGGTCCAGTGTATCTGATCAAGAATGATAGGAATGAACATCGAGTGCACGGAAGCCAGTTTCTCAAATGGTACGACACCCCGAGCAGAAGAGAGTGTACGCCAGAAGCAGCGACGTCCCCGGGGCCAGTAAGCAGATCGTCAAGAGAGCGAATAAAACTTGGACGGCTTTTGCTGCAGTTGGGACAATCTTTGCGTGGAGAGGAGTGCAATGAAGTTGAGCGATCGTATTATACTACTCATACCGCGGCTATTCAGTAGCATGTGCGGAGCATGTTTTTTGACAACCTACAAGCCACAAGAAGACTGCAGGAAGGATCATCAAAGGGATCGTCAAATGTCCCTGCTATTTAATGGAACTGAGCATTAACATCTGTGGCAGCTGAGACGGTCTGGGGCCGAATACCGTGTGCAAATGAGTGGTTTTGTGACAGGTCTGGTTTAAATGCTTAACCCATGTATTACTTTGTCGAATAAATAACCCTTGTTCCATCCGCGTTCTTGGATCAGAACACTAGTACGTGGTCTTCTTCTTATTACTTGTGTGGGGGGTTTCAATTCGAGTGCGATTTCTAGGGCTATTCGAAGTCCCTAATTCCTAGTATTACAATAATGCCCGTTTAACATAGACTCCTGCACCTTGAACGTACAAGGGTTATGAGAAATATCAGTTCAGAGTCTGAACACCTGGAGTTATTCATTCACATGACTTTGTTGTGATGTGCGGTAACAGCTTTCATTCCAAACAACGGAAAGGAGCAAGCCAGTCTTGACAGAGTTCTATAGATTTCTAAGATAGCTGCTAGCCAGGGTGTTATCCAATAAAGCACACAGTCTTTCCTCTCACAAAGTCCCCTTCAGTCTGGTTCAAACCCAGCTAAAATTGTAGTTGTAACGGTTTCTTTCCGGTAGGTAGTCTTGGGATTGAAACACTAGGTAGTTGGCTGTGTATTGCGGTATAAAGCATTCCAGTGTCTCAAATCACGTGTAATAATATTGCAACAAGAAGTCAACTAATATCTGTCTTACTATTATTATTAATATTATTACTGTTGGTTAAGTCGACATGGTCTCTAAAACCACTAAGTAGCAGTTGAATGCTCGTCCCAACCGGTTGAAAGCTATGTTCATTTGATAACACACTTCGTTTCGAAACGTCTTCAATTAATGGATACCAGATAACCACTTGGTTGATTCCAGTGTCACCTAGTTTACTGCTTCAAAACAATTATATTGTGTTGCTAGTTGTGTGGTACTCGTTTTGATTGGATTTGCTGGACTGAATTACCCTCTAACTCAAGAAAGATCACCTCTACCAGAAAAATACTTCCGCTTTCTATAGGAGATTTCTCTCGTTGAGAAGTGTCGTGGTAAAAATAGAGGTAGATTCACACTAATCATGTGCACGTTTAATTTCTCCACATAATCATTTCTCTCTATCACTTCAATTCGAGAAGAATGGATTCCAGTTAGTTCGTTACTATGTCCAGTTCATCAAAAATATCTCCTTGAATGACGAACTAACCGGAAGTTCAAACAGAAGCGGATGTAGGGGGGAAATTCCACTAAATTAAGTGATCACACAGGCAAATGTGCTAATAATTGTGTTGTTAGAGTGACATTTTCGTAAGTGCAAAACAAAGATGTCAGGTGTTGGCCTCGAAGTGCTCACAAGCACAAAATTCTCAACTCAGGCAATGACGACCGTGCTGCACCGATAGAATTCATCACACTAATGAGTTGTTTTCAAGTCATACGTTGACACAAATAATGTTGATGGGGCCAGTGGACAACTTAAGAAGAATCTTCTCGAAACCTTCGCACATAGTTAAAAATGTATTTACGTTGTCTGTGTATTAGACTAAAATTGTTTCCATATGGAAACAAACAGAAGAAACTTTAAAAATTTATTTACTACGCTTAAATGCACTAATGTAGACCTACTTGTTCCATGGTTCTGCAGAATTTTAACACGAGTGACGATACATGACAGTGTAAACATGTGATGCATAAATATACAATTCTTACATTCGTAACACGCTGCACACAAGTTGTAGTATTGTTTACAGAATACACTAAATTTATTGGCTGACACCTGTGGTGTGGCACGAGACATGTACAAATTGGTAAGAGATTGTGGACTTGAAAGCTGTGTATCCAATAATTTCAGAAGGAACGGAATTACTATCCTTCTCCAATACTCATTTCCATCATTCCCGTCTGTGTTGCTTTGAGTCCAGAGTTCACAGACAGGAAAATTCGAAACTATCAAGTGAATCGTAGAGCAGAGCTCGGGGATAGTGAGCTGTCTTTTGCATATAGCAGTGACCTTGTTCGGATTGGCAAATCTTCCAATGCACACAATGTACACGTGAAGTCACAAGCTGCAATCTGATTGATACAATAATGAACACGGAATGTGACGAATAAGGGAAAGTGTAGTGTTCGCTCAATCACTATGTTGTATCGATGACTGGTCCGTTGTCAGACTGGTCTTTATATTGTGGTTTTGATTGTGTATTAAATGCTTTGGATTAAGTCATGGTAAAACACAGGTGTGGTGGTGTTTGTAAAAACGAAGTTAGATGAAAGAACACTCTTCTACCTATTCTCCAGAATTACGGCTGGAGGTTCCAGCTTTTTATCTACAATAACCGTTACTGTCCAGTCGTTGTTGATTAACTCCTGTCAATATTATTATTATTATTATTATTATTATTTCAAATTGAACATCACTCACAATTGATCGCAGCTGTCGCATTCCAATAGACTTTCCAGTCGGCCCCTTTCGAAAAGAAGCACTAGACTAGAGTTTCGCTCTCATTAGAGCTCGTCAGTAGTGCATATCGTCGCCACTGCCGGGACTCGAACCACGGACACGTTGTGTTATACAGCTCGAAGACTTGTTACTTTCAACACCACTCTTATGCATGTGTTCCTCAGCAAAATCGTTGGTGGCTACCTTCCCACTGTAAATTGATATTGCTGTTATTCGAATAACATGTCACTCGAAGGCTGCCTAGACATTTGTTGTTATAAAGACGACATCCGAAGAGCACCAGACGCTTACCACCGGTGACTTCCGAACAAAGATTGTAGGGCAATGGGAAACGCTCTGCCCCATGCTTCAAATTTTTAGAATACAATCAGTTTACCCACATTTTCAACGTGCAAATCATTTGTCATGCTTATCGAAGTGACAACATCTAATCCCTACGATGAGCTGTCGTTGTTATTGTTTTCTGCGACCTAGATCGAGTGTCTAACTGGTGGTAGTCCTCTCATTATCATCATCGCCGTCATGTAACGAACTGTGTCGGTGAATGAGAAAAATATCACAACTACCACTTCGTGTACTGAGCTAAAGATAAAAATCATCTGACAGTCAATTACTATGGTATCATACGACGCATCCACCGACCATGTGAACATTCTGGCCCTGGGATACTATGACATATATCCGGGTTAATTTTGACGGAAGCATAAAAATTGTAACTATTATTTCTAAGCTCATCTCCAGCCATGTTGAACTATCCCTATTGTTTACATGACACCCAGCTATAAAACGTATATACTCGACCGAGTGTAACTGAGTAAAAGAAGTCTCAGGCCTCCATACAGAAAGTCTCTTGACAGTTGAGCGACGAAGTCACCTCGATAGCTCAGAAGTTTCACACCGGTTCAGTAAACCAGATATTAAGGATACCACACAAGTTCGCACGGAACGAACAAACGCACAGGTAAATAGGGCCAAAAATGGCCTAAATGCAATATATCGGTTAACCTACAAGTAGTTCGACCAAATTACGTACAAACTATCCTCACAGCAGTTCCATCCAAAGGGGGACGGATATATTTCCACCGTTTTGATTCAGAGGAGTTTTGTTGTGTGCAAGTTTTTGTAGGTAACACGCTGCGCATACACTCATGAGTGCCCTCTGGGTAATCCATACAACAACAGTCATTCCAGTGATGATGGACACTCCTTCCAAATGTACACCAAGCCGTAAGCGAAGGTTCATTTAAACCAACTAGATATGAACATACACGGAACTTAGTAGCCCATTCATATCATTTGGGTTATGGATATGCAATACGACGCTGTAGTGATGTACGATCAAACCACAAATATATTTACGGGATTGCAAAACAAGCGGTCTTCAGCGTCATATAACGTGTGCCCTCACTCAATCGAACATAACAAGTATTCATTGTCGAGGTTGCACAGTTCAGACAATCGTTTCAATCAGAATGCTTTGTTCTCAAAAATGTGATGTAATACATTTATGGAGTACTACTGAAGAAGGCTTGCGTGCTTCTCAGCATGAAAATTAGATCTCCTGTGAAAAAAATCATTTATGGCATACAAGTTGTCCCAAGGAGAATAATACGTAGATTTGGCCAAAATTGGTTGAATGAATAAACGTTTCAACACACGACATTGGACACTGAACATGCAGAGTAGTAAACTGAGATTTCACGTTATCGATATGTTCTGAAGACAAGTCCTGGTAACTACTGTAATCTTCAATAAATACAAGGTGATATCAGATTACCGGAAGTATTGTACGTAAATGGAAAAATAGTTCCACTTCCTCGATTAGTAACTGTCTTACTAGGGTAAAATTATGACACTTAAAAATATGCTGGGAAAACAACTTAGATTCTTTAGAAGAGATCCATTTGCAAAAAATCTGGACTTCGGCTGGATTCGAACCAGCGACAGAAACACTATGCCCAAACGCGGCAAGCGCTCTACCAGCTGAGCTACGAAGCTACGCCAGAAGCTCAGCCGGATCATTTGGTGGATTCCATATGACACAATTGTTTGGGTGGGTAACTAGATCCAGATGTGAAATTTCTAAGCTTCTGTCGTGGCTTCGTAGCTCAGCTGATAGAGCGCTTGCCGCGTTTGGGCATGGTGTTTCTGTCGCTGGTTCGAATCCAGCCGAAGTCCGGATTTTTTGCAAATGGATCTCTCCTAAATTATCAGATCTGCCAAACTACTTATCAGAAATAAGATTCTGTAAGTTAAACTCCGCATCGTCATAAGCCGGTCATAGGTCACCTTGTTTATTATTGTGACTTATTTAACTACCCTGCAAGCTTTTTCACGCCATGGTGACTCTATCTTATGTGTCTCTTTATATACCCCTTACCCCATGGCACTGATGTTTAACAAATTGATCACCTGTGATTGTACATGTCAGTAATCTTTGTTTCAAAATACCAAGATGACAGTAAGTGTCTCTTACTTCAAGTCAATATCCTCAACAGTAGAAACACCTAAGCAGTACTCGAATTCCAGCCCCAAACTTATTGTGGCATCAACAACTGTTAATTTTCATTATGAACATATCATTGCAAACATACATCCGTCAGTGTATCAGCAGTCGTATATTCGTAACGGAATTCAACCAACCAGTATAGTCACTGGATTGGCCTGTGCACAAAAAAGAGTAGGACTATGGTTTCCATTTAGCTGGTTTGCGACGGTAAACAGCGAGGCTAAGATAGAGTAAACGCACTGTTTTCGCGGATCATATCGACGATAATCGCACTAATAAGAACTCCTGACGAGAATGTTAAGCAGTAATGGTGTCCTTCTACAGTAACCCGGTCCTTCAGGGTTCAAATGTTCTAAGCGATCAATACAACCGTTCGTAAGGGCTTATGTCCGTTTCACAACGGAAACAATACTCGTTCTGGATGGGTTTCGTGTGGATTGCGTCATTCCTTTATTTTTAATCCAAGCATGTACGATATTCGTGATGTGGTTTCAGTTCGGGTGGAGTGGAGCTGTGACGGATCATGCTGAGGTCTCGGGGTGGTCGATTACTCAAATAATGAGCGGTATTTATAGGTGGGTATTTCAGCGATAGATTGCAAGAAGCGGACGCAGATGAGCAAAATCCTTGCCCTATTTTCAGTCGCTTTCCTACCGGCTAACCGACGCTGATTGGCTTGGGTCATTTGTTTCGGCCACCAGGGCGTATGTGCATGTATGAAAGTCATTTATTTTAATTCGTCGTCAAAATCCTCGCACACATAACTAGCCAGTATCTGTTTGAAGATCATTTTGTAATATAATGCCGTTCATTTGTATCGATAGTGTTGAAAATTCCACTGAGCGTATGTTGTTAAGTCCTACGGAGACACCCAATATGTTCAGATTGAAAGCTGAATAAATGATATCAGCTGTCGCTGTAATTTTTCATAAAGTCGCCTGTAATGCAGAAAACGTACTGTTCACAATGTATGTCGTATGTTCTTTCAGACACTTCCAGTATAGTAATCCTCACGTGGGAGACGCAGAACAAATCGTCAGTGTCACTGTTGCATTGGACCTGACACTACCTGGCGTGCTTGGTTCGTGTCAATGATCGATCGATCGGCCAGACAACCGTCAAACCATGAATAATATACCGCCATGAACGTTTATTGAAAAAAACAGTCCACAAGTACTGGTCAGATGGGTTCGGGATTGCATGGATCATTGTCGTTAGTATAGAACTTCCGACATATCCTGGTGTTCAGCTGATATGGTCGATTTCCACCTAGTTTTATCACAGTGCAAAGAACCATTAAAATACCATGATTTTTGTTATAATAAGAAATCTATTCTATTGATTATAGTTTGCAGTGTTGCTCAGCTTGACTGCACCATTACTCAGTGCGGCAGGTAAATTTCCACTCTAGAAAAACTACTGTCACGTTGACGACTTCCTTGTTGGCTAGCATTGTTCAGCACATGTTAACACAATCTTACCAAATCTTCCTCATAAGATCGGAAGATTTGAGCATCAATATTTTGTTGATTATAAAAAATTTCACAGACGTAATGGAATCACTGCTTGCTAACGGAAACATGTCTCGAGAGGATACAGCGAACGATTATCAGTTGTATATTACTTGTTATCGTTGATATCTTGTTCCACTAGATTGTCGTGTGGGACGAGCATGACGTGTGTACTATGTTGCGGGAACAAAGTTTAATCCAGCGTGACGATAATATACGCTTTCTCTCTTAATGTTTTCACGATTTGAGAACTCGGTACATTGACACAAAAACCAAGTAACACACAGTATGTTTTCTTAGCAAACAGAACGCTAGAGAGGAAATTGGCGACTTTTGTGTATTCTTTGAACAACAAGGACCACAAATACTGTTCTTGTTCGTGGCAAATAAACTCCTGGTGATGGCGAAGAGCCCACCTCCATTTTTCGCATTCGATTTACTCATAGAAGAGAAGCGGAAAATGTGTGATTTACTGTTACGGTGGAGAAGTATAGACTTTGTTTGTCAGCTGAATTGTGAACTCCTTTTGAACGACACCAATACCTATTACTTCTTTGAAACGAATTCAGCTTCATTCGGAAAAAAACTTGCCTCCATGCAAGTCAATAAACTTCTGTTGGAATTTATTTGTGATTTTCCAATGGCCAAGACACCAAGGATGATGCTGACAACAAGTCGGTGTCAGGTCCTCTGTATTCGTTTTATCTTATCGATCAATTATATATAAGTTGAAACAGTACTTCACCAAGCAAGAAACGTCTCGTTCATAACTCCCGTTCTACCGAATCAAGATTGGCAGCATAGTAGACACAACTTTCAACGTCCGACTAGATTGTAATGTCATATTTTGTCAGATTTGTCAAGCATTTAGATAATCAACATACATTTATTTTTGAGTGTCATCAGCCGTTCAACCATAATCAAGGTATCCCAAGGTTTGTAAGTACACTTGATGGTATACGTGCGTTTTTTGTTTTGTCCTTAATGGTAATCGTCGGTGCGATTATAGGGTAATTATCCAATGCACTCACGTTATCCGCATGCGCGTCAGCGAACAATGTAAGGCAGTATGGTTAGAGAAATGCTATCAGATTGGTGGGTGGAATGGTAGTCAACCCGGCAAATTTGTGACGGTCTGAGGGATGTTGTAGTCAGAAGTGCAATTGTGCGAAAGTTGTCTTTACGATTTTCGCCAAGCTTGGAAGATTCACGATTGGTAATATAAGATAAAAAATCAATAAACCGTTTAAAATCCGTGAAAACCTTTTGAGCTTTCAAACTAAAAATATCATCAATAAAACTATTTGATTGTGCTGGTGTTAACGCTGATTCGTGTTATGGCGTTACGGGGTTTGAATGGGGTTTTCGTACAAAGCAGTACGGTGTCACAGGTGGGAAATCAAATTCACACCTGTCTGTAGATCTTTGTCAGTATGGTATCTATATACTGAACAGAAACGATCTGAAGGGGCTGTAAATCAGATTACGAGGTGAAAAGTCTTCCATGTGGGCATACTACCCAAAGGTCATAGTGTGGCAAAAGGTCGTTCAATAAAGCACGACCTTTATTGTCTAATTCAAACGCTCCCACGCCGCGTGCGAGCTCACGTTTATGAGCTGGAATTTCAGTTCACAATACAGCAGTGATTTCTGCCCACATATCATCTGCACTTCTGTCTGATTTGTGTGTGTGGTTAACGCCTTCTGTCATCGTTTTTTGCCTGCTATATCTCGTCCGTCGGTCTGATTTCACTGAGCAATGGCTCTTCCGGCCGCCCGTGTTGCCCGCAATCCGCATGCTTTGGTCTTTTGGACATATCTTACCGACGTGAAAAGATCTTCGACCGAGTGTTAGAATACACGAGCATCCGATGTGGTTATCCGTCATTATTGGTTTGGTTCCTTGTTATGTTGAATCCCAGAAGTTTGGATGTCATGATGGAAGAACACTGAAAATTCCACCCGTAAAAATACTAAACCGATGAAAGTACTGTCTTGTGTGAACTCGGGGATGTGATACACGGAGCACGTCGCTCACAAGGAGATGTTTGTCGTTATCCACGTTGTGTCAACAGATAAGACCAGGATATTTCATTGCTATTCAATTGGATGCCATGTCGTGTCATTCATTATATACAAACAACGACCTCCAGAATGTCAACGAGTATGTACTGGATAGCAAAGCTGATTTATTTTAGGGCTAAAGTATTTATGAGGGGATACCTGTTTGTAATGGTATGGGAAATCTGTTTACAGTGGTAATCACGGATAATGTAATTGGTCAAAATGACTAAAGTGGCGGCTCATGGGCAAGATTCATCTTAGAGACATTCTTGTAAAGATTGCGCCTAATTCAGTTCCAAAACTTCCTGTGGTTAACAAATCACACAGATCGGTCTGACCGAAAATAATTTTAGTGGGCAATTAGATTAAAGGGACTGGAAACTAATTTGCTGGAGTTTAATAAAAGTGTGAATATTTGTCAGCCCCGGTTGCCCAAGATCGATGCAAACAGAGCTAGTTCCCAATGCATAACTTGCTAAACATTATGAACAAATTGATCGTTTTTGACAATCGACCACTCTTGAACCGACCTCTTACGACGCACTGCACTGGTGGTTTTATCGATCGACGATTTTATTCGGAACGTATCTTGTGGTTAAGTGATGATCACGTGGTGCGTGCTCAATACCCACCCGCTTCTCTGCCTGGTCGGCTCAACTGCACTGACAATAACAGACAAAAGTGCTCGTTCGGATGGCTGGTATGCCACGGAACAAGCTTGTAAATTTGTCGTTAAGCGAGAACGATAAGTATCAAAAACATCTGATCTGAGAGTCCCAATTTTATCAGTAGTTTTTGTGGATTCACGAAAAAACAACAATGTTTTTGGTTGTGTTACAACCCACAAATCACAAATCTAATTTCTATACTTCCTGCGTGGATTTCATACATACCCTGTAACCTCACTTACTACTCGAAGTGCCTGTTAAGTAACATTGAGTGGAAGACCGTTGTGTCCAATTGGTTAACTCGGTTTATCTTGCAAAAAACAAGTGTACGGATTTTTTAAACTCATTTATTGAAAATGCGAAACTGAAGAGGTGTCTCACGACTGATGCCTGTAATTCGTCATCCCCATTTGCAAAACGATGCCATGACATCATGCGATGATCATAGGTTTACTAATTTTGTCTCTATGACATTCAATACGCTTTGTGGCGGCTCTTGAGCTACACGAAGAGAACCTGAAGAGAAGAAGAAGCAGGTTTCCGGCTTGGCTGCAGATGTATCAACCACACGTTTATCTTACAACAAAAAGTGGGACATCATCACTCCCATTTTCATCCAACATTCATGGTGCTTTTTGACCTAATGACCTTTTATGATTGGACAGTCTCCACCGTAACGAAATACCAGCAAAGCGTAGCTGTCAATCGAGTAGGTTGTATCTCAGCTCTGAGTGCAGCATCGTCATTTAAGGATAGCTCTCTCGTGCATTCTGCACTTAATGTGGCGTTCGATGGATGATCACCATTGTGAAAATGCAGTTTCCGCATGTTGGGTCACCTAGTCAGCATGTCGACGATAAGTCAGCCGCATCACTTACCTTTTCTTAAGACTATGAATGTTTGGAAGAAACCATAAGCGACTAAACGACGACGTCCTTGAGGGTTCTGAAAGCTTCGTCCTCCACGCTTAGCAAAGTTGATATATATTGTCTTCCAGGTTGTTGGGTTCGCGACCATCTAAATTGCTTACATGGAAGTGAGTTGCAATCAGTCGCAAGTCAATATTCACAAGTTGGCTGGTTCCTTTTTTCTTTCGTGAAGCTCCACTGTTTTCTTAACTATTCTGTCTCTTTATCTCCGTCCTTCTTCTCTGCATATTTTTGGTTAGTCATTACTTCATCTGTCCCTTGATTGTTGTTAGAAATGAAAATAGCCATAATACTCAGAATCATAACTCAAACCTGAGAGTGAAGAAGAAGAGCGTGGTCGTGATCTTGATGATGTTCATGATGAAAAAGGGCGACATTCTAGCGTTTTGTCCATCTGATGAGCTTAATGTTGGGTGTCTATCTGGCACCATGCTGATCGATGTATAGTATGTGGATGGTGTTGTCTTGTCTAGCCTCTAGGCCGAAGATATACACACCAAAATGAACGAACGAACTCGCTGAGTCGTTCGATAGAAAACGTGCTCATCACCTTCAAAGTGCAAAGCGCCATATCAAGGTTGGAGCATTCCCAGTCTTATGTCCTTTAACGCAGACAATCCATCCAAAGACTGAGGAGAGTCTCATATATTTGGGTCACGCTATCTCGTCAGGTTGCAATACAGCTGATTATATATCTGCAGAAACGCGTGTTGTTGCTGTCAACGTTGTCTTCTATGGCGTTGACAAGATGTCTGGTTATCGCTGAAAGAAATGGTATGTAATGCTTGTATGCGTTTTGTTTTATCCTGTGATTCATAAATATGACCCGTTTGCAGCGAGGATATAAACAGACTTGCTGTGTTTGACCATCACTATCTCCGGCAATTAACCCACCTCAAGTTAAATCACTGTGTGAGCAGTGCGAGTTCCGCCAGCAATGTATTCTGGAACGTTTGGCGTACGTGATCAGATGGTCATATGATTAAGCTACA
>LUCH01001988.1:11940-44425 GCA_013368495.1 Paragonimus heterotremus | reverse complement strand
CCACCTAACCGAAACTCGTATGATGTGAATGTTTTATGTCGACCGAAAGTAAACGACCTTCGCATCCTGGCTATGTCGTTTATCAGGACAAACCAGATTTCCAGAGGACAAATCACCTCAATCTGGACATCTTTGACCGAGCTGTCCACACTGATCTTGATAACGCAATGAGTTGCCTTCATCATGGCACGGATAAGATGGTCAACTAAAACAACGGGAAGTGGAACGACACGGTTCAGTAACGAGACCACAAGACTGAGAAGTGCCAAGCGACGATCATTGTTCTCACAGTACGGTTGTGATAGGTCACGTCAGAGTCCACAAGTGGTGCGGTAAACCTAAAAACACAGCATGACGTCCTTCAGATTCTGCGGAAAAATTGCTAGGCCTTGATCTGCCTTCTACTGATTTGTTAGTATACTTCGTCCACGAATGCAGGTTTTATTATCTATCGTTTGGTGAAGAAACTGTCGTGACGACACAATCTGTTAGGGAAGTATCGCATTTTACCTTGCCCATTTGCACTCACCGGCTCGTGACGGTTCCCAGCTCAGCGTTACCTTCTAAGCGTTGAAACATTTACCTAGAAGTGTGAACGGTCAGGCTTTATCGATCGTGAACAGTAGGGGCCAAAGCAGTGGGCCGATGGAGTTAAGCTCCTACGCAGGAAGTGTGCGAACACCCCCACCCTACCCACAGTCAAGCTAATCTAGCTGTCGTTTCGGCAGTGTTGTGTCCGTTCCCTCACCCGACTCGATTAGAGAGTGTAGCCGTTCGGTAAGCCCTTCGATGTGGACTCCGGAATTTGGAGCCGGGACAGTCTGTACAGAGTTACCTAACCGAAGTAGCAGATCAGGATCCCCGGTGCCTTCATTTCAAATGGGGTTCGGAAAATGAGATGTGGCTGACCGATCAAAAACACGACACAGTCAAAACACTATCGGGGAGTTTGGCTCATTCGGTCAGTCTGAATGTTATCCAGCGCGTTTTACCACTTACGTCACCACATGTAACACCCACCACTTTCAAGGCAAAAACAAACCGATCAATGCAACTCCATTTACCAAACACTCATTTGGAGAAAGGGATGTGTATACTATTAATAATCCGAGCCACTAATGTGACCCGCGTGGACTAGTTTATCGGCAGATGAATTGCCGAAACGCAGTACCCAAATGGGGGGAATTCAAATACAACGAGAAACACACATTAAAAGAACTGATGTTTGGGCATTGAGTGAATAAAAATGCCACTTGTGTAGACGGGGCACTGAAGACAATGGCCGTCATCGGCTCAACCAATGAAGGCGATTGACGATGTGGGTAATAAAACTCTGTCACCGTAAGATTACGGTGAATATTTTTGCCCGGGGAACAAAGGACAGGTGGCGATCAGTTTAGTACAAAAAGAAAACAAACGGATATGCGAACGAACTGGTGGATGAGATGGAGAAGAAAATAGATAAGCAAACATTGGAAATCATGGGGTATAAAACTAGGTGTGTGTTAAAAAACACAACAGAAAAGAACAAAAAGCACAAAGCAAAACCAGGGACAATCGATAAAGTGCGAAACCTCACACTGAGACTGCTTTGTGTAACGTGACGTGGAGGATCAGAGCAACTGAGTGCATATTTCGCTACCAGTGTAGTTGACACAACCACGCAGCTCACAACCAGTCCGATGTCTGACATAGCTGGTCTCGTTCAGAAATGTTTTATGGCAAGCCGGGCAACGTATCAATTCCAAGCCGTGCTGTCGTTGTTGATGACGTTTCAATGAGGTCGAGTAGGGAAACTGGGCGGAGCATAGGTTACATGCGTAGGGGCGCTCTTTGGTATGAATTCGAAGGTGACGGCTGTAGTTACTGGGTTGTATAAACTCTTTGCCACACGTATCACATCTAAGTGGGAAGGAAGAATGTACAATAGAGTCATCAATTTCACTATACATACATGGCTCACAATATAAACACCTGTGTACAACTGTGTGGCAAAATAAAGCGGTATTTAAACTGTAACGGTAATGAAAAAATCATCAAAAGAGTAGAAAATGGAATACGAAGGACTGTAAGATTACGCGTAAGATTCCATGGTATACGTCAGGATGAACAAATTAAGTGTTGATTGTCAACAGGGAATAAAGGGGCTACCAAACATAGAGGAATAATTGTTAGTCTGAATCCCACGAACCGCCAGTTAAGCAGTATCTTCCCTAGACAAGCAACAAACCGCCGACGCAACGCCCGTGATCTACTGCAAGATGGGTTGGTTGTTTAAGCTATCCAAAATGAACTTAATCAGTTGAGTTTCACGAGCTGCGTTCACTCGACAGAAAAAAATGTGTTCGCCATATTGGGAGACTTCACGCTGATTACTTGATTTTACGATCAACGCCGAAACCCTTCTATCCTCTGCCTCTTAACTAAAGCAAGCGAGCATCACTATCGATCACTGATGTCTTGCTATCGAAATTTATGTCAGCAATAAGCAGAATAATTAAAACCAAGTGTTGAAGAAAAACAGCAGAGTTGTTTGATCAAAATATTGGGAACCAAAAACGTCATGTGGTGTTTTGGCGCGAATTCGGTCAAGTCAAAGAAGCAATCTGACATTGTACGTTTAGTTTACTTAACTTACGTAGACGTGCAGTTAGTCGTCAACAGAAGCAGGCATTTGGCCAGTCAAGTTTGTGACTGGCACGTTCATAATCAAGATGTGCATTAATATTGCGCAAGGCTTACACATTTTTCAACGGGGTAAATACAACGCCTAGTCAGCTGAAAACGAGACCTCATATTAATCACACGCCAGACGATTCTACGCTGACGGCTAACTGTTACTAAGCAAGCACGATCATCATCACCATCATCACTAACATTATCAACAGCAACAGTACACCAGTGGCTCACAAATATCCCAAACGAGGAATGCACCGTGCCGGGAACGTTCTCTAAACACCTAAACAACAAAAAATGCGTGCATGGCCCGAGTTTGAGTTAGTGGACTTGATTGATCCCCAAGGACAGAAACCATTTTTATAACCTCTTGACTGCTTACTTGCTGATGTCGTCTGACGTATCCGATTGAATGTAAATAAGGATGGAGTAAGAATCCACCACATCCGGTACCGTCAGCCTTCGGCTACCATATCTAGCAACCGCAAAGTAAAGCAAATTCAACCATAGGTTGTCTTATACATTCACTTTCAACCTCTATCAGAGATGCCAGTTTTCCTTCCAAAAAGCCAATCGGCTATTGGCTGAACCTGACTGCGGCCTCCAACAACTGTCTAACTACTTTCCAATTCACGAAAATGTTTTGTCACTAAACATCGTATACATATCCAAGTATTCTACGTCCCGTAACACGTGTCTAAGGTCGGAACAAAATGGGTTTTTGCATTCATTTTTTGGTTCGATTTGGGGGCAACCAACAGGGTCAGCTGCGTTATTCTTCAGAACAAAGACTTACTGTGTTGTTTATCTGAAGACAGAAAATTCCAGTTCTGTTGAACAGTCTTTTACTTCGTCATTAGTCCAGCGTATTTTCCGGCGTTTACAACGACTTCCAGACTTCTCGGAAATACAAAGCTTAGGTTTATATGTCACAATTTCATCATTTTGAACACAACTTCAGAACTTCACTTTCTCGTCTAAAACTGACGTTACTGTGACAGCTTTAAAGCAACGTTTTGCACGTGATGCTGTACAATAAGTCCTAACTTGTTAGTCCAAACGGAAAATGTCAAACAACAACGTAGTTTCTGGTCATCATAGTCCTTTGGGAATGACGTCAATGTTTAGAACACACGAATGGTACAGACTGCTTTCTACTATGAAGAAAGTGGATAACCCTGATGGAAACTACTTTTCATTAGGATGTGTTGGACAGTCCACCGCACACCCTAACTTAAACCGAAGTATTACAATAGAGTGCCGACAATGAGTTTACACACTTGCTGAACATACGTCTTCGTACAGTTGACTCTGAAAGCATGGATCGATTAACAGAATCGAACATACAACCCAGGGGAACCATACGCTTATTCTTGATGTCCCCTTTCCAAGCTGTAGTGACTCAATGAAACACGATGGGTGATAGTATCCTAGTTTGAACAAAGGTCAGAATAACTCTACGTTGTTCTTACAGATGTCCTTAGCTCCTCCTGTAGACATATTTTCATTCACTCTATTCTTTGGTAGGTTTTTTTGATCCGTCGTATTTTGGCTATCACTAGACTTGTGTACAATAATAATAAGAGTAGCAGTGGTGTCTATAGTTCTAATAATAATAATAATAATAATAATAATAATAATAATAATAATAATAATAATAATGTGGTCGTTTCCGTTTCACTGCTAACTTACTCACTAACCACGCTACATTTCACATCAATGAGCTTGATAAAGAGTTCATGAATAGACAGACTCGTTTACTGCCGCAGGAAAAATGCCCCTGAACGAAAAATAAAATGGTTTGCAGTCCCCGACCCCAACGGATCATAAATCATATGGTTTGTCTTGCCCTCACTTAGGCCTGCTGGATGTTTGCGGTCCCGAATCTGTGGAGTAACTGCTAGAACGAATGAAACAAGTTTTGCTAATATGAAAGGCCAACTAAACGTAATCCACCTGACCTTCGGTGAACACCAGTCCGGTTATCATTTCTCACTCAATCCTGTACATAAACTTCATCTGTTCAGTTGATTCGATACAATCCCGTCCTATCCGGCGAGTTAATTGACGGTGAGTTTGTCCAGAAATGGGGCACGTCATAGTTCTCCAGTATTAGTGTTAAAATGATTACTACACTACGACACTGATAGACTGTGTGATGTGTTCAGTTGGCTAAGGTAATCACAGTGATATTCTATGGGACTAACGTTAAGTGATCGAGTGGACCGGGATAAACTGTCGGTATTGAGAGAATTTGAATACCTGCATGATGATATACTCGTGGATGTGAGCATTATCACCTTGAAGTATCTAGTCGCCATAATGGGAGAATACTTGGAATAGGTGTCGTGATAATGGTACCGTAAGCTCCAGCGATTGCTAGTGTAATCAGGAAAGAACTACTCATCCCCTCCTCGTAACTGGATAGAAGCTGACGCCTGAGAAAAACCGCTATCACCTTGCATTGTTAGAAGCCTCATGTTACCAACGGATTAATCATCTTATACCCGTGCACATAACAGTCAATCCGAGTCCCTGGATTGAAACTGCAATTTGTAAATCTGCCCTCCACAATCCGATCAACC
The DNA here is from genome assembly GCA_013368495.1 of Paragonimus heterotremus. Taxonomy (NCBI): domain Eukaryota; kingdom Metazoa; phylum Platyhelminthes; class Trematoda; order Plagiorchiida; family Troglotrematidae; genus Paragonimus; species Paragonimus heterotremus. The sequence continues at coordinate 39,164 of LUCH01001988.1, read as the reverse complement.
ATCAAACCACCTGGATTATATCACCACACCGAGCATTGCGGAGATGTGTTTACTTAGGCAAACAAATGTGAAGAGTAGAGTGTGAAAGAGTAACTGAATGAATGACCGGTAATTGTCAAAGCCTACTTACTAACGGCTAACGATGCTGCCACAGCAACGACGAATTGATCTATTCCTCTCTGATGAGCGGATAGTCTGTCAGCGTACGTCTTCAAAAGTGCAACCAGTGTGAGAAACAGCAACACATCGCACTGTGCATCTGTCTAAAATCTGTCGGATTGAGTGCTGAAAGCCACCTGACCGTTTCTCACAGCGCGAGTGTGTGTGTTGTATGGACCAACCAACGGTGTCTGCGGCAACTAGCTGTTAGCACATCACGCAAGCTCGGGTGGCAAGATTTTGGTGCAACGCCCATGATAATGTGACAGAGGCTAACTGTCAGTGAAGTCTAATCAATTAAGATACGTGATGCGCAGTCCTCAGACAGAATAGGGTTGACGCACCAAGCCGTCTGCTTTCGTTATGGCGATGCACGCTGACCAGCTCAGATACGCTCACTCGACAAACGAATCGATCGACCAAGTTGTTGTAACACAATTTTTCCCCACTTCAGTTTGGGAAAGTCTGATCTAATTACATGGGCAGATCACCCAATTATTTTTCAGCTTTGTTTCAAGATGAGTGGGTTGAGCTCGATGTGGAATGCACAACAATCTCCGTAGTCAAGTGAAGAGGAGGGATGATTAACAGCGGCCGACCACTGAAATGGTTGGTCAATGATCACTGAGCTCAGTCAGTCGCCCAAAAAACAGGAACAAAAGCGAACGAGCTGATCTTCTTACGACGGGAAACGGTGTAGAACGATCAAAAGACGTCCCCATAGAATTATCAAGTAATCAGATTATTACATTTTTGGCTCGTTCATGGCAAAAGTGTGTTAGATATGTTCCTATCAGACGTCCACACACACAGTGTATTTAACAGAAAAATCGACGACGCATCTGCTCCACGTAGGAGACGGGCTGTCGCAATAATAATCATCTCACCGTTGAGAAAGATACAAATTGAAGGTTTCCGGCGATACAGTACGTATACTTTGTCACGGAGGCAAAAAAAAAATAAGCAACTGGGTAATACGTGGGTTCCACTTAATGTTGTGCGCATCAATTTGCAACGACTTCTTCCGTGCGGATTAGCGGCTATAGGATGACATTTAAATCCGCAGTTAAATAGGGGGTTACGAGGAATACAGTGTCAAAATGACCCAAGTCTCATGCAGTTTGTAAGTATCACAAAAAGCCGTCAACCCTGGCAAACCGAATTTTCACTGCGTATATTTTTGTATCGTACGCACAAGAAGCTACGGAATCTACTTCGTATTACCAGGTTGATACCAAACCAAAAAGGCCGCAATAAACAAGAGGAAAATTCAGCACATCAAACTGTCGTTTAGATGTCACGAAACACTACAAGCAGCAGAATGGTCCTGCGCACGTAAATCAAAAACATGCCTGGTATCATCTTAGGACAACAAGACGTTTGACACTTTTTCTTGTTCTGCTTAAAACGGTGACTAATGTCACATTACCAAATATTGTAAATCCAACTGTCAATCAAAAACGTTCCTTCCATTCGTTTATGAGGACCATCAGTAATTGATTTTGTAGCAACTGTATGCTTACCGCTTATGTGTAATACCCTCGAGTAGTCGAGTAATCTATATAGAACATATCACAATGTACTGCACATACCGAGTATTATGTTTACGATATCGGCACCGAACACGATTTCATAATCAAGTGAAACCACGCCAGATTTCTTCCTGTGAGTCTCTTCAGCGCAATGGGCTTCATGTAAACTTGAATTAACAGCTTATAATTAACGGTTTGGCAACACACAAGCTGAGCATCCCGTAAGTGTTAACAGTGCTTTGTTCTGGCGGCTATCGTCTTATTTCTCCTGACAGTCTGAAACGACTACTCAATGATCGCGATAAATCCTTAAAAATATACACTAGACTTGCAAATGGATCAGTTCTCCAACTGTTCGCTCGGTCCCTTTGATATAGAGGATGGAAATACCGTTGTCTGGTTGCAGTGATGTTGAGGAACAACTGAATTTCAAAGTTATCACTACGTAAGTGATCCACTGAACTGTTATGTCCATAAAACCTACGGACATTAATTCGATGTGAGTTTCCGGCTCTCCCATGTAAATCATAAATGGGATTAAGGAATGCACAGCACTGATGCATTGATACGAAACGCCAAGTCAATGTATAGACAGTAGATGCGTTGAACGTATCTTTTTCCCAGATCTAGAAAGATGTACGATCATCATTCGCTCGATGAATTAAGTTAACGTTCTATTCCAGTTGCTACCTCAGTTTGATGGTAGCTGATACCTAATCCCGATGTTTGTTTTTCGGGGCCTGGGTGGCACAGATGCACGTTAGTCGATCACACAAACTAACGTTGTAGTGCAAACAATGAGGACGGCTTCACATCTTAAAAGTGAGCCACCGGGCTCGTGTATGTGCTTATAGCGATCACGTCACATCATTGCAAGCGCAGACCATACCACCGCGAGTAAGCAATAAGTAAATTATATAATCCACTTATCTCACTTTATTTCCCCCGCCTATGTCGCGCTGTGCTCAATTCCCCGTGCTATGACACAGAAATGTGTACTGTGAACACCGGCAAATTGAAGATAGTCAAATTGGTGAGTCCTGCGTCAAGGACAACGGGTAATTACGATTCATTGTCGTAGTTTCAGCTCCCCGATCATGTGAGACAGAACCTCATGAACTATCCTCGATCTTTAACAAACAACCCGGTACGAACGAATAATGACAACATTCCCATCTATCAAATGCCATCAAGAGTACTCGAAAAGTACTGTTGAATTGAACCAAACATCCGAAAATCGAAGAATTGCGTAATATCATGAATTCTTTAGTAATGTGCACTTTGAGGAAATGCAGCTGGAGAATGGGATTCAAGATGGACATAAATAACGACTGATCAAAACACTGTCATTTCTGGTTTGCTATGTGAAGTAGAATGGCGCATTCCTGTGGTCTCCGAACCACAGTGCGTGCTGACCGCATGCACCGATGTGTTTGTGCACGTGCATGTGCCCAATGGCATTGACCAAATGCTCGCGTGCTGCGTCCCAACGAGTGTGCGTCATTTCCAATTGACCAAACAGTCATGTCAGAGTTTGGTCAACGTTCGATGCGTACGTTGCTTCATAAGCTTGCTTTCGGTTTGTGTCTACGCTTGCGTGTTATGGTCTCTCGCGCTGTCCACTCAATGCGATACACGAGCTACCTTACTGTCTGCCATGTTGGCCTATGGAATACGACACGTACGATAATTTTGACCAGAGATGGAAGTTTAGGTTACAGACCAGGAGTACGTAAATACTCATAAAGAATCAAAAGAATCTCAAACTGTGTTCGCAGGACGGGCAGGCTCACGATAAGATTGGAATCACGACTTATGACGTTCGACCGATCACAGCCCAACTCATACAAAACATGACGATGCCAATATGAACTGCAGCAGATTTCGCAAGCTATGGCACACTAAAAATAGAACGTGTTTATTCGAAAATCAAATACCTGATTGTCTTAAATGAATTAAACAAAACGGAGCCATCATGTGCATTAAATCTGACCGAACAAACCAACGAGTTCCAGTAGCCCGCGGTTACAGGGTTTACCAAATGTCTACGACGATGGTTACCCACCAAAATCGATTAGTGATTTGTGGAAGTTACCATGATGACTAGCCGAGATCCAGCCGTCAACAACACAGTCCCTATATAACCTTAGTGACCTTTTTGCCTATGCTGCTTCTGTGAGTGGGGTAGCCGCCAAATGGATTCCACCTATGTTCCCGCACCGTTCAAAAATGTCCCGGAACTAGTAACAACACGGTATGTACGTAATTACACTGGGAAAACAAACGAAGAACGGTTTGCTAACAGCAACCAAAAAAAGCTATCCTCAAGCTATGGAGTGAGAATTCAGTTCACACCCAAAGATATGGGAGTGTCAATGGGGTCTACGTTGGCTTATTCTTGGCGAATAACCTTACACAGAAGTCACAAATATAATAGCCACACACAATAACCATACTGAAGTTTATTTAATCCCACCCATCATTGGCATTTACTTCAGAAACGAGGGGTGGATTGTTTTATTTCCTAAACGCAGTGTTAAGAAGCATGAAAAAATACCTACGAGAGGACGTCTCTATCAAAACAAACGTAGACCGCATTGCACCCTCCATTAGAAACGGAAGTTGATTCATTTCCTAGCGAATAGATGAACGGCTCTTCAGCACTAACGTGTTTGAGAAAACAGATATGTAAACCACTTCCCAACAAAATGTGCTAAACGATCTCCGGCAAACTACCAACGCATCCCGAACGTCAGAAAAAAGTCTCCTCTTCAATAGCATTCACGTTAACCAGTCAATGCCTTTGCCACCCAGTCAGATGATCGTTACCAGCAACCACACTGTGGAACTGATTCACGACTACAGTAACGCTGAACATTAACCTGAAAGACAGAATGCTTACTCATTATCAATCAATACCTGTAGTTCACGTTACCAATTGTGGGGAACGAATACACCTGTCCCCGCTCATTACGAAAAGCCCCACTGACTGAGAATCAATATGACCTACGGGTCGTATTGTTTTCAGTTCGCAACAAAGCGACCTGAGTTAGACGTATCTCATAAGTGCAATTTTCTATCAATTTCACCGAAGCACAATAATGACTGGTCAGTGAGAAGTATCCACTGATTAACTCCTTCACAAAGAAGGAAGGAACAAACTGTACTATACAGAAAGGTGTATGTTGTCATGCGATTATCGAAAATCGCTCATTTCTAAACCAGGCTACCGACAGCACCTTGAAAACTTTCTAGAAATAAGCTTTTATATAGTACTTTTCAGTGCTGGTTCATAATTCTGGATCTAGAACACACGTTTGAGTTAACTGTTAACTGATGCGGCTATCTTATTTAGTCTTCCCAATAATCTTGTGAGTTTTGCGTGAATCACACTTCTGGTGGTTATTAAACAATTATCACCAACGGTATAACAAATCGAGAGTGCTATTGTTCTGATATTCCGTCGTGCCCGTTCGTCTACATACTTTTTTACAGCGTGCATAATCAGCAGTAAGCAAGTTGTAGATATTACGGTACGGCCAGGTGTTAGACAAATTTTCGATTTTCAGGACGTTGAATGCGATTAGCACCACATTTCAAATTGCTTACAACTCGGAAAGTTGGCCCGATTCGCACGCGTCCAATTATTTGCTAAATAAATTGAGAAACCACCCTCAGATTCTGTATGTGATAAATTAACTAACCAAAGAAGGTATAACGACGACATCGATCTCTAAACGCTCCAGCCCGATCAATCGATTAGACCACCGACGAGGGGAAAACAACACGACTGAGTGAAAAGTAACCGATCGGAGCGCGCCAGCGTCCATCATGAGTCTGTAGCCTGTGCGTGCGGGTTTCCGTGGTATGTAAGCGACTAGATGAAGTAAACTATTGCTTTGTCTCAGACCGTAGTGAGAAATGTTAACTTATACCTGTACAACGGAGAGCAATCCACGGCTTGAACGGAGCAGTTTTATAAAGACGGATGAGTGTTATATGAGCTCGTGAAGCAACCAATTACCTCAAATCGCTGAAACGTGGATTAATTGACACACCGACTGAGGTGAAGGCACCGGACGAAGTAGGGTGACGGTTTGTCTCCGGCCTGCGGGCCCGGATGACCGGAAAACAACATGAGCAAGTTTTTTCGCAAGTGGTGTATTGCATATCCAATCAATCAATAAGACTGAGTTGTACCGGTCAGTGGTGCAAGGGTTATCACTAGGTAGGACTTCCTTTTTGCATAGAACTGGTATACAAATTCATTCACAAACAAATGTTGTAGCAAGCATGTATTTCGCTCCCATATGAAAGACACTGGTAAACCCAAACTCTTCCAGAAGGAACAAATGATCGCGTGGCTACCAACATTGTCCTGGCTAACCAAGCCTACCGATTGAACGGAGAATGCATACAGATAGATACTACCACTGAAGTGGTTGTGATCGATATATCATCCAATCAGAAGTTGTTATGCTGACCAGGATGGTTCGCTTGACAGCCAAACAGAGAAACAGCTCAGTCGACTTAACACGAACTGACTCGAGAAACCTACCGGAATTGCATTTCTTTTGTGTGCACTTTGGTATGCATACGAAAGTTACTGGCATTGCTGAACTTTTTGTCACACAGCTCGCAAATATAAGGAGTTTCTCCGGTGTGTATACGTATGTGAGCGTAAAACCCGCTCACATGCCTGAACGCTTTGCCACAAACCTGAAAAGAAACAAGTTCGAAAAAAGAGTACCGGTAGATTAGATCAAATAGAAAGAAATCATTCGTAAAAATGTTCACACAGAGTCAGATATACTGTTCAATCATTTGAAAAGTTCTAAGTTAAAATTCGAGCAAACTCTAGAAACCACTGTGTCGAGAATCATAAAGTTGAAGAAAAGGTGATGAAACTACATTTCAGCACTGATAATTAGTTGAAATTATTATTTACTTTAAAGTGGATATCACGCACATGATCGATCTCAACCTCTGAACTTAAAACAGCTTTTGAGTTTGGAACCAAGCTCCGTGTGCTTATGAGGAAACTGTGTTGACCAGCACTCCAGCGACCACCTATTAGGCACGCCTCGATTCCCACATTGATTGTGAGCGAGTCTAAAACAGACGAGTCTTCTGCAAAAGAAATGTAGTAGTGTTGATCAAGCCCGCCATGTCTAGTGTGGATGAAATGAAGAAATGGACTACTGCCTCGCCAACATAAACTTCAGAGCAGTAGTTCGAATAACCACCTGTCCGGACACCAAACAGCATTAACAAGAGTGAAGCCAGTGTCTCGGATTTTTGTGGAAACGTCTACACAGATTACGGAAGCTGACGCGAATTTTCAGCGAACCGGATCTTGAAGACGAGTGGTGATGTCCGAGCTACGATAGCCGAGGCTGAAGCTCTCAACACTATAGTTTTCACTGCAGAGACATGTCGAACTCCGTTACACAAGTAATCGTTCTTCACCCTATGGGCTAGTGCTCCATGAAAAAAACATTCCATAAATGTCATTTTCTTTAAAAGTTACTAACATGTTCTACGCGGCACCGACAACATTTTGGTCGGCATAAACATGACAGCAGATCCGACTATATGGTAAAGAATAATCAGAACTGTATCTACTCTATGGGTTGAATGATCACCAATATACAACCGCATGAAACACTCACAATCAACATCGACGATAACAACCAGCAGTTGTGTTTTTCTATCAAGTCACCATGAAGCCAAGATAAGGCAATAAAACAATATGAAATAATTAAACTATGCCAAATCATTTGCAATGAAAGTGAGAGAAAAAAGTAACAAACGCACGGAATTCTACGAGTCTGATTGGATGATTGAAGTGAAGTTGACCGTACCCAGTATACGGCCTATAATCACAAGCTTAAATAGCGAAATACCATGTGAGAGTGAAGTGACATGTATACTTAGAAGGTTCACCTACTGAGTCTACCAAAAGCTGAACAAGAAACAACTTACATTTCTTCGTGTCGTTTCACTCGGTGGAAATTTAGATTGAAGAGTGCATCATGCTACCTCGTGTGTAAGTATCATATAAAATGTCTTGCGTGTAAAAGACACTGGATCTGCGAAGTGGACTACTACCAGACATCAATTATAAAATGTATGAAAACGCATCACAACAGTTGTACACTCTACTATGCATAACTAACACAGCTTCACGTCTGTTGCCGGTCGTGCTGAACTGATTCGATTATTGAAGTGTTTCACGCAAAGCACATAATGTTCTCGACTATCGCTTCCACCTTTCAGTCATGCGGACGTCGAGGAATGTCATTAATTTCGGTGCGTGTCATTTTTCCAATTTGTGGCACTACTTAATGCAGCCGAATATCATATTCAGGACTACCCTCCAAAAATACGCATATCAACTGCTCCCCAATACCCGCAAATTTGATGAAGTATATGAAAATTAGACGCTAAACTTTGAGGAGATTAGTTTTTCATATTCTGACCGGTCTTTACCAACAGATGATTTACGCGATGTTCGGTGAGATCAGTGAACGACTGCACGTACGAACATCCGTGCTCAACGGGAAGCGATGAACAGAAATGTCCCACCGAATGACAGACGATGCTTCCAGAATTTTACTTACCACCAAATCAGATATTTGGGAAAACCAGCGGAAAGTCGTTTGATAAAGCAGGATCTTTACTACCCAATTAGCATGTACATGCCACCGAGTGTGTGATCGCAGTTTAAAACTGGAATTCCACAGCCTAGAAAAGTTTTATTGGACTGTAACATACATTACTGTTCGAATCTGACCATCTCGACAGTCTATTTGTCACCCATCATTTTCCGTCATACCTTATCAGTTGAGCCAATGTCCGTCAGTGATAGTTTCTTCTATCGTCCCCCAGTTTTGATACAACGATACGGTTGTTCCAAGTTATCATACCCAACATCAAGTCACCTACGCCTGCGACCAGTCCTCCCACTTAAATACCACTTTTCAAATGAACTGCTGTCACATCACTCAAAAAAGAGGGTCAATTACTTATGAAGTTTAACATATTTTATTCTTGAGTACATATGCTCATCGCGCTTTCATAATTAAAGAAAATACGTGCATCAAACCTGTACATTCTCCTTCCAGTCTGGAATGCCTCAATCGCATCATCCCACAGTTCCGCCCATAAGACCTACTGATGACTGATGGTCACTAGCTATACTTGAAATTAACTACTCAGTTCTTGACCACCACTTTCGGCACATATATGCAGGAAAGTAGACAGAAGATTAAAGGACTCGTTCAAAGAAACACAAGCGATGTAAACTTGTAAAGATCATCACAATCTCCGGCAACAGCTACTGGTGAGCTTGTGGTCTTCGAATGAAATAAGTCGCGATAGTGGTCGCAAAAAAGCTGACATTGGCGCACATAGGATTTTAACAATCCATTGTAATGATTTATCAATATTTCCCCCCTCAGTCAACAACCACATTTTCTACTGCTTCTCGTTGTTGGTTTCAGGCAGGCTAAAAGTGAACATGTGGTGGTTCGATACCACTAACTTAAGTCGAGGTCATTCGCGACTCCAGTCCGATGCAGGTGGAAAAATTAAACATTAATGCCAGGACGGTGGTAAATGAGTGTGATATATGTGTCAGGAAAGAGAGCACAAGCAGCTGTCGGTGTCTGATCGAACAAAATGTCCTTGTATAAATAAAACTTAATTATGTGTAAACCAGGAGACCCGGTTATTTGCCTTCTGCATTGGGAAATCGATAATAGATTACGCACAGTCCAGCATGAAAGTGGTTGATGGTGCAGATATTGAGAGGAGTAAACGTTTGATGATGGAATACTCATGAATGAAAACAGAAATGCATGAGCAAGCACTTTAGGGGGACTGGATTCTGATTTCAGGGGTGGTCCACTTTAGACAAGTAGGTGTGCCTAGACCGGAAAGTACATCACAACGTTGATCAGTAAAATGGATCTGATTGCCCCGAGCTCAGGGAGTAAAGTAGTTAATCGTAAGGGATCCTAGGTCACAGAATTTTCGGACTGGAGGTTTCATGACTCATGTGACCCATGCGATTGGCAACCCTAAGTGAAATGGCGGCTAACCGGTCAGTCCAGCTGTTTGAACGTTATCAATGCTTAACCGAGTTATCTGTGAACTACGTTCAACTAGTAAAGCGTGATGGTAAAAGCCACAAAAAGTCGACGTTGTCTTACATTTACCTATAACCTCAGTTGTTCGTCTGCAGTGACGTTAATTATCCACTTCCTAACATGAAGAGTTGTAGATTAGATCTTATCTATTCCTTTCCAATTCCAGAGTTTCCTGTAATGTGTCGTATGGGTATATCACAGATAGCCAGCTGATCTTCTAGGTGACGGTCATGATGAGTGTTGGGAAGATTAAAGCTGGATAAATGAAGCATACACATGAAAGTACAGCAATCCTACAAAAGAAATTCTCTAGCTAACCATAAAATAATTCAGAAGTTATATGTGGTCAAAGAAATAAGTGGTTGCATAGAGCATAGAACTAAGCGCTTTCGGCAACCGAACACAGTGGGAGAGATGTTACCGGTTTAATGTTGGGCGCTTTGTGAAGTAGAATGAAGCAATGCAGTGTCAATGCGGAAACCCTCTCATGAGTACCACCCTACATATTTTTGTATGACACGGCTGTTTGTTCATGATAGCTGTTGCATACCTTTAGGCACCTAAAACTTGGATGAATGAATGTCGACTATTACACATTTCATATATCAAACCACTTTCAGTTTCTATTTCTCTACCTCCTCTTTTCTTTTATATAAAAGATTAAGTTAAAATTTTGATCAGTCGTTAAGTCTTACATTATTTTCTATGCATGTTATGTCACGCGCTTTTATCATAGTGATTCACTTCCACTGATCACAATAGGGGAACGTTTTAACGGCTTGCAATACAGAGGATCCAGGGTAACAAATCATGCAGTGAGATAAATTTTGTTACACGTTACGAGCTTCAATCCAATCAAACCGTGCTACTAAATCGAATCCAATAAAATCACAAGCACTAGCGAATCAATACTTCTTGCATCAGAACCGAAACGTACTATCCGTTTCACCTACCTCACATGAGAACGGCTTCTCGCCATTATGCACGCGCATGTGATTCTTCAAATCGGTCGGATTGGAGAAACTGTGGGTGCATTCATGACACGCAAAACGTTTCTCGTCATGGATACGAATATGAGTGCGCAGATAGGATTCGGTGGCAAAGTCTGCCGAGCAAATGCCACAAACATACTGGCGTGGGCCATGGACACGTTTTTTGTGATCTGAGAGGGCTGATGGGTCGCTGGGATTGACAGACACGTGGGAAAAGTAAACGTATTGCACCAGAGATGGATGAGTCCATGAATCAACAATGATTATTAACACCGCATTAGCGAGTTTCAGTTCTACAGTTACAAAGCCTACGACAGAAATCTAGACCGTAACACAGGCAATAACAGATGTTGCACACCAACAAAAAAATGCGTGTATTCACGAGTCGGATACAGGCGATCGATTTCAATCTCAGCGTTAGCATATACAGAAATCTATCTGGATCTTTACAAAAGAGAGTCCGCTGAAAGAAGGGTATCTTCAATTTAAAATAACAGGGCTCATGAAGCACTCAGTCACTCACCAGACGCGAATCATGTCTAAAACTAAAAACGATCTCTCTGGCGTGTCACAATCACTTCGACGATGAGAATATCCCTTAATTTTCTTTAGTACATGTTAAATATGGTAAAGTAGAAGATATCTGTGCGTTAATTCTATAGTAAATCCATACAGGAATGATTCGCACGTTCTGCGCTAATCTGCGAGACAGGTTTCAACCAGGATAGTAAATATTATAGTCCTTTTTAGATAGTTGCCATGTGCTGTCAGAGTTTAGTTGATACGGTAACAGTAGCATCAATCTCACAAGTGACGTTGTAAATACGTAGAGATTCCGAGTCTGACGGATCCAGCAACGGATGCGAACCCTGTAAGAATTTATTTAACCAGATAAGACGACTTATGGTTTATTTAACGTTCACGTTGGTCATGTCAACAATCGATACTTGGACTAGTCAGGTTGTAACCACGTAAATTAGCTCACGATGTATGTCGAAGAGAACTCCATATTTATCAGGGGAGAAAAGCTTCGTATTTATCTGTGGTTTGCACGGACCAACGACCTGAGGCAACCAGTACTGCCGTACGCCTGGAACCGAGGGAATTTCAAGTGCGTGCAACCGAGTGGACAATCTATTTCACCGTTTTAGAGGTCAACCACGTTTCCACATGAATAAGTTAAAACGGCTTATAACCACGCATCAGATGACCTCACAATGTTTTCTCTAAGCTACTGAAGGGAGCTGCATTTTTAAAGTATAGCCTCAGAGCATACAGAGGAAATGCGCGGAGTCAGGCGGTCTAAATATGCGATAAGAATGTACGCTTGATTGCTTGTACCTGCGGAAAATGGTATGGCGAGTACAGTTAACCATCACCTTGAAGGTGTAATTACTGAAAACAGTTGGAGTACGCTATTAAAACTCATCATCCCATTTCATCTTGTTGTCAATCTTACAGACAGGCCTTCAAATTATCGTCCATTTATGCTCGCGTCCGCGTGACAAACTAGGGAGAATGATTACTGAGTTCCACTAGACACTCATGTTCGTGAAAAAAATCCGAACTCTACAAAGAAAATGAGTGCAGTTTTGTACGCCCAAGCTGACGCAGTTTCTACTAGTGCTCCAAATTTCAGATTTGATCGACAAGTTAACTTTTACAGATAATCAACCGGTCGTCCAAGTAGATCACGATGAAATTCATCAACGCCACTGTTGAACAATGAGATGAGCTTGAGAAATCCTGGTGGATCAGTTAATGCCTTGGATCACTTGGTAGGTTACATATGAGAAAGTGGGACAGATGGATAACACAGCTCAAATTTGTACGTTCCGAGCTCCCGGCACGCCTTCGTAGCTCAGTTGGTAGAGCGCTTGCCGCGTTTGGGCATGTTTCTAGTTTGACTTCAACGGAAACCCTAATTATTTACAACCAGATGCCTTCTAAATGAAATGTATTGACCTCACATTAGGCACGACCGAATTATCATGTGTGGACGCTCAACCACAATCGAAAGTGGTTGGGAGTTCACATATGATAATTCGATCGTGCCTAATGTGAGGTCAATGGCCCAGTGATAAACACGGTTGCCTCATGAACAGCGTGGCGGGAGTTCTAGTCCTGACAGTGGCGAGGATATGCACTACTGACGAGCTCTAATGATAGCGAAACTCGAGTCTAGTCCTTCTTCTTTTCGCAAGGGGCTGACTGGAAAGTCTATGGGAATGCGACAGCTGTAATCAATTGTGGGTGATATTCAATCTATGTGGAAATGTGAAGTGTCATCCGTTGTTATGCGGAATTCTTGAGGGCATAGGCCAACAAATAACCTCAAAAAGCATCAACAAGTAGTCATCACATGGCCAATGGTACTACAAGAGCTCAAATACGGCGGCATACTTTACCTGCCGATCCTCGTAGAGTTGAGAAGGATCTAAAGTTTAACATTAGGTTCGTCGGGTACCTTTGCTTTTGAAACATTCGATTCAAATTAACAGCGCATTTCTAAGAGTTTTGATTATCTTTTACAAGCGGGGAAGTTGACCCAATCAACTTAGGGTTATCCAAAAAGCGTTTTGAAAAATCATCCTCAGGTTCCGTATCACCGATGAGCCCATTGACCAAAGAGTCGGGAGTAATGCCGATAGCCTCCAATCGCCAGCCCAACTAGGCTAGCTGGACAGCCAGATCGATCGTCAACGAAGTGCGCAAAGCATCGAAGGAGCAAATGAAGGTAGAAAACTGAGCGCATTGACCTCAGTTTAACAACTGCACTCAGCTCTTTATTTGCGTCCTTTCTACCATAATTTGTCAAAGTCTAATTTAATTTCGTAAGCAGGTCAACGGATTTGCTCTCGGCCCCATTTCATGACGAACTAGCATCGTCGAGTGTCCATCGGTCAACCGTCTGCGTGGCCAACGATTGTGGGTCACCACCCCACCTTTCCAAACGACCACCGAAATCGTTGGGCGACGTTCGTCGAGCTCTTGAAAGAGCGCCAATTGCGAATCAGCTTATCTACTTAAGAAGATAGATGTGACTTCGACAGACTGACTATAAAAAGCACATTCAACGTTGATTACCGGTATCGATTACCCACATTCCGTAAACCATCGAACAGGGACGATGTGCCAATAATTTGATGCATACTTATAACAGTACAGTAGTTTAGTCAAACAGATCATTAACGTCTCGCTACGCTTTCCTATAGGCAGCTAATCCTTACGAAAAAGAATATCATTCGCGTACTGCTTCCATTCCGATATTTACTTCGAAAAGCGAACCAGTCTCTATCCCAACTACCATCTTATGCTCAGCAACTTCACTCTTGATATATTATCTCCAACAGTTAACACTATAAACACCATAGGGCATCCTGACTGTCACTCTGACAGTCTTTTAAAATTATTATCTCAACATATGTTCAGAGGCGATTTGGAGTGATTTCATTTTTCATTACTTTCCATTTTGACGTTCTCTTACATATTTGTGGAATTCAGCGTTCTGTGAGTTACACGATGGAAAACGATCAAACTAATCACTACGACCATTTACGCAAAATCAAACTTTTGAGTTAAACTCACCACCAACTCAATCAAGATCAGGGTCATGTATAGCACAAATTCTAGACAGATCAAACAGTTTGACTATCCCAGTTGTAGATCAGCTCTATCCTTCCAAAGGATTTGGATTCGCGATGACCCGTTAGTGAGGAGTTTAATATACCCAAAGTTTAGGTCAACTGCTGACTTACTGGCCAAGGGCCATTGATGGCTGAATCACATCAACGCTTGTCGCTCGACTCTGAAACCAAATATCCTATGGGTTGTTCAATGGGTAGCAAGTAAAACAGACACTTGGATAACAGAATATAACAACAGCTCAAATGGGAGGGGTTTACTGAAATTCCCTTTGGAAAAAATTGGACACTAATTGACCATGCGTACCCGCAAACAATTCCAAAACAAAACGTATTTATCATAAAACCTGGTTATAAAGAGGGCGAACAAAAAGACGGGTTCAAGTACATATGACTGTCGGAAATTGTGTACCGGTAATATCACTTTACTAAAGACCACGAAGCGTACGGAACTGCGTTGGACTTACGAGCATCTAAATCTATCCCACGTTCATCATTGGTTCATAGCATGTCGGCTGATTGTGTGGCACAAACTAGTTCGTAAACTTCTTACAAGACAAGCTAATTGATGAAATATCTTGTAAGTCACAAGCGGATTTAAGAGAACAGTGAACTTTTTATCTCGATCAAAAAATCGGCTAATAGGGAGGTCTTGTGATTCTCCAGCAGGTATACGAGATTTCCAGGCTAACTTCGAGCTAATTTTTAAACGATTAATGAACCGAATTTCTCAAGGAATAATGAAGAGCAGTTGTAGAGTCAAAGCCATAGAAATGCGATCTCAAGTTATAGATGCTTGTGGACAATGCTATGAAAGGTGTCTACAGAGTAATGCCATACTTGGTCTTTTTTGGGAAACCACAACGATATGGTTATCTCATGTCTGAATAACTGGTACTGCGACTCCTAGATGGGGCGTTACATTAAAAAAAAATACAGTCTTATCAATACCGATGCAATCATCACAAATACTTCGCTGATCAGTAAACTCAGCAAAATGCGCATCACGAAATCACGTACGCTTTGATCTAACCGATGTTAAAAACCGGAAAAAAATAACTCCGCATAGCTTGATTAATTCGCATTTACATTCTGCTGGGACTAATTTTGGAAACGTTGATCAAATTTTCCAACCAAATGACTTAATAATACAATACAATACACACTGTGAAAAAAGGCATCCTATGAACGCCTGGAAAGTGATTAGATGGTCAACTAGAAATATTTATATAGAAGGCCCACAAGAGGTCAGTGCCCTTTGCCTACTAGTTACCTTTCTAATCTCTTGCGCCAAAACTGGTCGAAACGGCCGATGAGGACATTGGAAGGTCGGAACATTTCTGGCTGCCTTACTGTTTCCAGTGGCTTTGTTGCACCACTCTCATATATTACATAGCACTGTACAATAAGAAATACACTGAAGCATTACTTTTATAACGTAGCAATAGCAGTAATGGTCTCTTAAATAGCCAACATACCGAAATACTTTTGTACATTGGTCACAGTGAACGGCCTCAATCACGTGGGCAGCCAGATTGTGACGGCGTAGTCCCGTGTGAGAACGAAAACGTTGAAAGCATATGGTACAGTTGTAGCGACCGTGGGCCGGGCCCGACGTGTTCGGGCTCGGAGAGGTCGTACTTTCTGGCTCAGGCTTGACAACCGGGATCAGGGGTGCGGCAGAGAGCGTCGGACTGCAATCCAGATGACTGGAGTCGGATAATCCCAGTGAAGTGGATTCAGAGAGCTGTGAGTCCTCGTTGCGGCTAGAACATTGTTCGGGCGTTTTGTTCGGCAGTTCTACCATTAGTTTTGAAAACAGGTGTTCAGCAGCGTTTTTAAGGACACCATTTTCAGCCTCCTTCTTGGTTATATCTGACAGGGATTGTGGGAAACTACGTGATATTAGTGTGTCACGAGGTCAGTGTATGTTTAAATGATAAGGCAGAGTGTTGTATCTCAAAAGCCCGCGTTGTTGGATTTACTGCTCATGTGCCCGGTCAGCTTGGCGGCCAGGATAAAAACACTTCACTAACAAAGGGTAACGTCACCTTGTTATGGCTGCACAAGGTTTACGTAGCCAGATGGCATACGTTACTATGAATAACTACGACGCGCATAATGGTGTCGTTACTTGGTTCCCTTAAATCTGGCTGAATTAAAAAGTATTTCCATGCTAGTGGGAAACAACAGTCCGAAACGAAATAGCACTTTCGCGGAGATAAGTGAAATCCTAACGAACGCCTAAACTTAGCTACCCTAGAAGCTCTCAGACTTCTGAGTGACTAGACTAGAGTAAAATCATTAAATAAAACAGATCATACGTGGATAATTAGGTTGCACAAGCCACAACAGATAGTCCTAGATATTTAAATAAAAATACATAATCGGTAAAAATGAACTAGTTAAGGATCTCTGTTCCGTTGAACGAAAGTTCATTCGCGAGAACGTTAGTTGGCCAAACTTAATTGAAATTCCCATTCTCCCGGGGTTATCGGAGTTCAAGAGTGAAAACGAGTATCGAGCGAGGGAGTACAGCGTAAGCAATGTTCTTCATCGAACACAAGGTTATGAGTTAGAACCTGGGCAGCTTGAAAAGGTTCAGATCCCATATGATCAAGTATGTAACAAGTTAGTGAACGTTTCGTGGAGTCAAAACATGAAACGTACTAACCGGCCAACTTAGCAAGTGGTCTCCGTGTGGAATACTGTTGAACGAGTAATCAACAGATTTGCTTGCTCTGGCAATCAACCCTTGGCTTGGTACTAGACAAGCATTAGCGTGGGTACAGCTCAAGCGTAGTTACCAGACAAACTGTCCTAAACTGTCCACAAATAGCCATTAGGTCATGCAACCTGACAGTGTCTATGGTCGAGGAAAACGATTAGTACAAATCTGTCGTGGAAAATGTAAGAAGTATTGAGCCGCGTGAACTTCTTCAGTTCCACCGAACAGTACGATCTGAGACAATTAACAATAATGGAAATAATAAGATTTGAACACCACTCACGAGTGACTGCGATCCTCACAGGCACACAGATTTTCCAGCCAGCCTCTTACGAAAAGAAACAATAGACTGAAGTTTTGCCCTTGGTCAGGGTCATCAGTAGTGCAAAACCGTGCCACATTCAGGTCTAGAACGACCAAATTTTTCATGTGATAACCGTGTTGACCACCGCGCGTTGACTCCACGTAAGGTACATCTGAATTATTACACACAAATGCTTAACCAAACTCTCCCGTGAGCAGCGCTCAGGTTGCCTGATCGCCCAGATAGGTGGTATTCGATTTATATTTTTAGAAAACCCTTTGCTATTCATCACTAACTGAAAATATATTAGACTGAGCATTATGAGTTATCTGATATCAACACGATTGTGAGAAATGCCGTTCAGAAGTGTGTGAAAGGAAATCACTCCGGCAAACTGCACGTTTGATGACAAAAAAAACCAAAAACATCGTGTGAATGCAAGATCAATTTTGAAACAAGAAACACTACGTAGGGGGCATGAGAAAGTGACTTCCCTTCTTGCGTGCCATAGTCTAGTTGGTTTATACCATCAAGGTGTACCTTTGACCTAACACTGATTAGCGATCAGTCAGACCAATGTGTGTGCGTGGAGAGAGCTAGAGAGAACAGTTTATCGACCTGGAGAACAATCGATAGGTTGTTCGGTTCAGTGAAACACTGCTAATCCTCCGCACGTTTACTACTAACCTTTGACTAGCTCTCGGACACGTTCGATAAGCGCACACTCGCCACAGCGCGGAGATAGACAGACAGACCAACAAAACAACAACCGCCGATTTAATCGAGCAACGTCGCTTGTTCGATATGCTCTGCAGGGTGCACAATTCACTCACATTAGTAGTCAATCAAAGTTCACGCAGTTGAGTAGAATGACTTAGTCGCAAACGGATTAACCGTTATGTGCTCGGATTATGAACGAAACGAAACGAAACGAAGCTGAGTGTGCTGGAAAGCAGCAAATGACCAATTTCGCACTGGCGATGCTGTCGATACTGGTTACCTAGTTCTGTTAGCGACGGAGAGATGTTTGGTGAGTGGAACAAGAAACGAACAAGTAACGAACTTAATGCATAAAACCCGATACAGGAAAAGTTAGGTCAAGCAAATGTCAACAGCCCTAGTTAACGAAACAAGAAGCAAACTTTTTGTATCATGCGGAAGCGATTGGATACATTACGTTTATGAAAGAGAACCCCAGTTAACGTGAGTTCTCAGCAAATGACTTTTTGATCAAAACTACTTTCCAGCCATGGAGCGTACGTATTATGAATGCGAAGTATCTGCAAATCACCATCATGCACTGGTGGTAGAGAAAAAAATCTTCAAAAGAAATTCAACCACCGGGGTTGTCCCGTAGTCCATACACAGTATTCAGTGCCCAACGGCGAGTTTCATTTTTTGACATCCAACGTCAACGAAGACCGTCTAACCCACATACAAAATCAGAAGCCTCACGAACAATGATGCAATCAAATTTATTTTAACAGGAACGCAGTCCAGGCCTAGTATCTATGTTTGCATTCTCTGACTGATATGTGGAATAAATTTGTCAGTCTGAAAGATAACATAATTCGATAGTTGATTTCACAATGACTAAAAGTCCCCACATGGTGAACTGTCTGGCTACTGGTTGTACTACAGTTGTTGAAATATGACTAGGGCCAAAAGACAGACTTGATCAATATGGCCGACTTTCAAAACGTGTCACAAACAAAAACTGACAAAAAGAATGGAACCCGTGGTGATGACGGCGGTTCCAGTGGAGAGCTTCCTCATTTTGAACAGGGAAGAGTCAAGAAGCACCATGATTGGGCCAGGCAACAAGTCAGCCTCAGTACACGCATTAAAATAGGCCACCTCAGATCGTTCACAATTTGATTGGAGGCACATCAGACAGGGCTTTAAGTCATGGAGGTAAGTAAAAGTCCCCGTCGATGTGTTATCTGCCCCCAAGGTGTGAAACCTTCGACAGGAAACGTTGTTACATCTGGGACTTCTAGGCCGTTGATTAGGGCCCAAAAAATGACAAAAACATTCGGTTGAAGGCGACAGCAGGCCCGCTAGTCAAGTAGAAAAGAATCAGTCTGACAGCGCTAATTCAGATGTGAAAAAACCAACGCCATTCTGTCGCTAGTTAAGTAGTGTTTTCGTTTCGCAACAGACAGGCTGTTATCTAGCAATTAAACGATATACAGTTAGAAAAAAATCGAACAAAGATGGTTTCCATCGCTTATTTTTCTCGGTCATGGTAAAAAGACAAGGCTGTCACTTGTAACCTTCCGCACTTTTGTAAGTGCACCGGCTTGTTTTGCCAAAACCGATGGATTAAGTTACCCTTTTTAAATACCGCTTACTTAACCAGTCACTATCTCAATCGAATGAACGCAAGTTTGTCAAGCTTGACATACAGACTGTAAAGAACCAAAATTTGGCAATCGAGTGGAATGTGGAGGACGGACTGATGAATTACGAATTCAGCGAAACCACTCTGACCAACTGGAAGGCGTGAATCAGTCAGTACAGGTCACATCGTCAATGGTCCAGTCAACAGGGACGTGCTGTAAAGACTTTCCCGTTGAAAACGCTCCCCATCCAAGAATTGCCGGATATCTTGTGTTCTAATGCTCTGGCCGACCAGTAGTCCTGTCCGGTAATTAAAGAAGTCACGCAAGGAACAGAACACTCTACCAGATGAATTCATATTGAATGCGTTTATTTACTGGCAAAACAGTGTAAGGTAACGGAGAGATATAGTGCCTAGTCATACAGAACACTGATATACGGCGGGTTTGTGTGACAATCCATCAATGTGAAAATGAATAATATTTAGCTCAGGTTACTTACGCGATCGACAGTGATATTCGGGTAAATGTGCACAGGAATATCGGTGATTGAGGGCAGAAACCATAAGAAATCCAAGTGAGCTAACTGGCCACTTGTTTTGCGCACACCTATGTATGGTCTCTGCGTGCTGAGTGCTGGAAACCATCCTGTCCATTTTTGTCCAAGAGCGTACCCCAACCTACCATCTTCATCCTCCCCATCCGGTCAAAAACTATCAATAACATCAGCATTGGTGAGAACGCGGGTTTGTATAAAGCGTAATAGGTGAAGTATGTCGGGTGAATCATCGAATACCCTGTTTCCAAAACGATCCTACGCAACTGCTCTAGGGCTCTTAAAAACTAAACCAAGTTGGTGTAATGTAACCAGTCACTTCGACCTGGGACATCCTGATAAAAACAAATAGTGACTGGTATATTAGATACCCACCTTCTTCCTTTAAATAATCAGACAATCAGGGGATCCTTCAGGTGATTTTGGCTGAAAGTCAAAATGTCATGATTCGGTCACACCTTGTGTAAGGTCTAAGAAATACAAGTCTAAACAGTCGCCAAACCAGCACGAGGGTCAATTGAAGATAAATAAAAACGATATCTAGTCTTATCGTCCAGGATGCTCATGGTCCGGTTAGGACGGGGATGCACACTGCCGATGAGTTCCAACAAGAGCACAGCTCGATTCAATAGTTCCTTTCCGAAGTGAATTGGCCCAAACGTTTATCCGAATGTGAGGGCATATGAGGGCATTCAAAGTGAATGAGTTCCCTTCACATTAATCATCCATTGAATTACTCTATTTCATTAGGTAAACATTAAGCAGAGTTTCTCACTGGATATCCAATCACAGTGTGACAGAGGTGAAGTCGGAAGTAGAGATATATTAGTGTATTCTGTCTTGCTAATAAACGAGAGCAGAAACATATTGACCCTTAACTAAAGCCAAAACATCCTGCCACACAGAACGTAGTTTTGGTCATTATAAACCTATCGCACGAGCCTCAACAAACCTTCCACACAATACTTGACGTCAGAAAAAATGTAATCACTACACCTTAGAAGCTCGTCCAGGAAGTGCTCTTTCTGTTGAACTGTGTCTGGCACGGAAATGGACCAGTGGTTCTTCAAATAGAGGGACTGGCTAAATTTCCCTCTAATAAAAACGTTTGACATATGGAGTAGAAGTATTGTGGTTGGAGGGAATTAAGGTAGCCCTGTTAGCGGCCAGTTTACATTTTTACCGTATAGAGCAGAACGATCAGGAGGAACCATATGTTGGACTACATGTTAACATTCTACCGGTCACCTCCACAATGTTGGTAAAAGCAAGGCAGCTTATGATGCAGTACACAGAAAAACGTCTCGTGAACACATTCGGAACTGAACATCACTAGCCAGGACAACGCACTTCAAGGTAAGCGCAAACGACCAACGGAGTAACTGAACTGTTTGATCAGTGCTCATAAACCCTGATCTGTTTAGGGTACACGATAAACCTTAATAGACAGAATAACCTGACACTTACCCCGTCGAGAGCTAAGGTTCTGCAATCTGCAAATACGTAAGTAAACGAAGATTTAAAAACAATCCAAATTTCCGTTGCCTCATAAACGAACTGGGTGTAATAATGGCTGATTGAGACTCACTATATAGTTTTGATTCATAGACACTCTTTCCATCCTCTTCCTTAACTCGAACTTGTGATTCAGTGAAAGACATGTGCATTGGGAACGTATCACTTCTTCCGCTTTGAGTTGCTTCCGACGCGCGAACACACCAAGCCCGACCGACCACGGTCAAATTAGCGCGCCTGTTATGCGGTTTAAGCAGGCGGAGTCGTGTGCACAAAGTCCTGACCAATAGAATCGTGTAGTGAGCACAATTCGCTTCTGTGACTGACTCAAATCTTGTGTGCGTGCGCTTGTGCCGATTGGTTAGATCAATTGGACAGCCAGACAGGTGGAGTGCGACTCAGCAAGGACGTGTTTGACCTATTGCAAAGCAGAAGCGGCGATCCGATCGATTACACAGTTGTATGTCAAATATCTGGGTCATCCGCCCCGGTCTAGCCTGTGGTCTATTCCAGGCGTTCATCTCTTCGCTTGTGTCGATTAGACCACTTGGGAAAACCCTTCGCAATTGTTAGTGCACAAAACCGATGCGTCGTACTGTAAACAGAGAGAGTGAATAATGTTATGGATAGATGATAGGGAACTGTTAGAAATGAGGTTATTGCCTAACCAATCAAGCACAACGTTGTGAACTCAGTTACTACACCCCCTGTTGGTGTCACGCAGAAAAAAATGAGGCTCGGGGCGTGTGATCGTAAATTCCATTTGAATAATCACACAGATTAGTATTAGCCTCTCTAAGCCAGTTTGTGCATTCAGGGTTCTACGTCATAGTCCATAAGTAATGTCCTAAAAAACAAAAGTAAGAAGGTAGAAAGCAATGGTTAATATACCCTGTAGCACTCTAAAACGTATGTGGTGTAATGTCAGGAAAATCGGGAATTTAGGATCCTAATTTAAGCCACATTCATATCTAATGTTTGATATGTCAGTCTACTGTGTTATGCCAGGCCGATGATTTCAATGACTGATATAAGGTTAACTGCGTCGGTTTGTAGGTAGGTCCCGGTAGCAGCTTCCGTGGTTGACCTGATCAGGCCATCGGAAAATGAAGGGTAACATTAATGCATTTCACCAAAAATCCAAACATCACTCGTCGTTCTTACACTGTAGTATGCACACTGGAAAAAAGGGAAGTGAACTGAATAGGAAGCAGAATATGAACCAGGGTCACCCAACTGTTCTGTATGTCTCAGCCATAATTCGAGTAACCAGATGTAGATTTGTGGACGCAAACTTTACAACTCCCCCTCCTCTGAAAGACTGACGTTCCCGGTGTTTAACGACCCACATGAACTAACCGGCGCCGGTTTCAAGGGACTTCGATGGAGTGAGCACAGCTTGGTTTGTCTACACGACCACAACAGCATCTCACTTTCTAAGGCGAAATGTGGATCTTCGTACGCTCACTTATACCGATTTACTTAAACTTGGTGATCTAAATAATCACGTCAGCACGTCGAGTTAACCGAGTTTAGGATTAGTCACCCTGATGTGGTTGTGAGTTGGATATTAGACTTCACAAAGTAAAATGCAAGGGGCCCCACAACAACATGGAAACGTTTTTAAATAATACGCTGGGTAGCCATAACAGCTCACTACGTCGTGCTTTAGCTGATGTGTTAATGGTTAGCAATAGACAAAAACCATATTTTTATACGTGTACCGACTGAAGCCGTATAAACGGTAACCCGATGGAAACGTTCCTGGTTGGATGATGTGTATCCAATTCTCGGGACGATTTTCGAATACAAACACCAGAACGTTTCAGGATTACTAGGTATTTTAATTAAACTACGTGTAAATGGGTCTACTGAATGTTCCGCGTACGGCAAGCCAGCATGATCAGGACCATACCCAGAACTTACGAAGTTCGCCCCTGTTGCATACTGAGGGTCGCTAGTTCGTAAGATGTGTTGCGATGTAAACGAACTGCCAATCAAGCAGTTTTGCGTGAAGTTCCTTGTGCTAAAATGTTTCTGAAGCCTTCTATCAGGAAATGAAGTGAGCTTACTTCTTTGAAAAGTCTAAGTGTGGTAATGTCTGAAAAAGCCCAGTGTATCAACCTCGCGTTCTAAGATTGCATTTTGATGAACACGTTTGACAAGTTGATTTAGACTATATTCGAACGCGTGTATAATGCAGCAAACTTGTTTTGTTGACATAAATCAGGTTGCTCATAACCCCAACCAGAAGGCGAATGCCTCTGCATTCTATGCGTCACTGTAACTAGCACGTCTCCTGCAGTTGCGCAAATACAGAAATCGGTAGAACAAGACGAAAGCTTGAAGGCTGGACCAAGGAAAATATCCTCATGCGGCTGAGAGACACATTAGTGCACCAGCTAGTGAAGAAGTTGAGACAGCTCATCATGCACATGGTCTCAAACAGGCAAGGTAATATTGATTGGCCTCCGACTGCCAGTTATGTGCTCAGTATCACTTTTGTCGTGGGTTTACCCATGAGCGTTACTCACGAACCAGAGAGACCTGGACTTCAGTCATTTCGTTAGAGATTTGGTGGTTTATTTACATGTTAGCCACACTCTTTATGGCTGACGGGAATGTGCCAAACGAATTTACCTCGTATTCGGTCTGCTGATTGCTTCATTCAAATGACTCGAGAGAGTTCACTGTCATAGCCGATCAGCTTCTTCATGTCAATATTGATCTGCCTTTTGACTTCCTACTTTGAGTTAATTATCCATGTTAGTCCAGTGAATAACATGGCCCCTTCGTGTGAATTATAGGTGTCCAGTAAATAGGACACTTATCCGAGTCAGAAAGGTGCCTTATCGCATCCGGTCTCTTTTAACGATTCTTATCCAATATCGCTAGACTGTTCGCCTTATGAGTGTTGTTGATGTTGTGTGGATGCATTGTTCCCCTGCTGCTTTCCCGAGTTCGTTGACCGAGTGTTGTACTTTTACGTAGACTCTTGAAACAGATAAATCAAAAGCAAATATTCGTATTATGTATCTCTCGAGCAGTTTTCGCTGTGTCGTTATCTGGTGTCTACTACAGTCTCTGGTTTCCTTTAGCAAATTTCAATAGGAATTGTGGAGTTAACTAAGGTGTTTTACTCAGCTCTTTATCAGGCGTTGTGGATTGTGTCAATTGAGTTCAGTTGTCCAAACAAATTCATTACGTCAACCAACTTTTGAAGTCGAATACACAGCGTTGTAGAAAGACATCCAGTAGAACTGTCACCAGCGTGAAGTAGGGTTACATCTGAGCTTCAATCATCTTTAATTTATATTTGGACGTGCGGATAGTCGCTTACAGAATGTTGGGGGTCTTGATAGTCAAAGAAGGTAATTCCATTCAATTATGCGCACGTTGCTGCTAGCAAATGACCGTGCTAAAAGGTCATAGCCACGAAGAAATGCAATGCTTGACACAGCTCTCGTGAGGGAGATGGATACGTCTGAAACAGATCTCATGACAACTAGGACGTTATAATGAGTCCAGTCTTGGACAGGCGGAGATATTGGAGCCACATTTGTGATTACTTAAAAGATGTGGGACGTTGTGATAACATATTAAACAGATAGTGGATGATAACACACGTAAAATAATGTAGAGATCGTAACCAGAATCCTGCGTGTTCAAGGTCACCACTCATTTCGAACAAAAAGAAAGGCACGTCTAAATAATTCATAGGCAGAAAGTAAATGATATGCTGTTGCTATACAAAATGACAATATTGAACAGAACAATCACCAGAACAAATGCCATGAAAAAATAACAAGATAATTACTTATCTAATGTAAGTAATCGAGAACAAGGATCTGTCTACAGTGAACGAAACGTAAGGCGAAACTGGCAAAGTAAGGTTAATGTGCTCCGCCCCCATCGTGTTTTAGTCGCCAACCAGGAAACGGGTGTGATGGAACTGACACAGTTCGAAGTTTTGTGTATGTTGTTCTATCTACTCGACCTTAGGATGTTAGCTACTGTGCTGGTAACCCACAACTAACCGATGGTCCCGGTAAGTTTTACGAGAGACATTCATCTAACTTAAGTCATGTTTATGCCAAACCACTCGGGAATTTTGGCAGTACGTGAAATGAGTGAAGAGCGGATTCCAGGACACATTGCTCGAATAGCCCAGAGAAAAACGTGATGTAAGGATATCAGTGAGTGAATATTTTGGTCATATGATTGAACTCCGATCATGGGAGGACACAGTCCGAAACCTGGAGAAGGCCGATGCAAACATGGACACAACAATTCAATGAACAACACCCCCTCGAAGATTACTTACGATTCACATAGCGGTACGTACACGTAATCGGACGTATGTAACCATTTGACTCTGTGACGAGTGTGATTGTGCCAGTCCATTCGGATTAGTCAGCCGGCGAGAGACTCGTAGCTAGTGGTCAACGAAGGGGCAGGGCGTTGGCAGAGTGTAGGTAGTTTGATTCACTTCTGTGTTTCGTATTCGTACAAACCGTAAGCCTCAGCTGTTTAGTGAACACCTTCATTTTTCGGAAACTGCGTACGAGCTCCATTACGACCGCACTATTGTTTTATAGTTTGAACTAAAACTCGACTTCGTCACTGTAATTAAAATAAAAACTTGCCTAGTTTACGTAGCCTACTTAATATGTACTAATATCAATACTAATACCAATATAATGGCGATTCTTACTTGCCCATTATTGTGTTGACTGTTTCATCTTAATCAGGTATTTTAACATCGGCTTTGCTTTATAATTTAGAACTTATGGTAGGACATTCTTTCAGTTTGGTTTCAGAGAAAATCAGCGGTTTCACTCTACACTTACTCACATCTGTTGGCCAACTGGTTTGACCTTGTTGTGCTTCACATTTTCCAGCCTTTCGTGCAGGTCACTTTTAGTGGCAAACATGTACCGATGTCCTTTGGCTTTGGTCAGTGTGTTAGACTAGTGTAGTGAGGAGGAGCGATCGTGCCATGCTACTCACACCACTGCTATTCAGTAGTGGGGCCAGCGCACAAATTTTGACATTGAAATAGCCGCAGGCAAAATACAGGAAGAAACATCAGAGTATAGCATCGTATGAAATGGTTATTCGTACGTAAGGGAACGTAAAGGAACTGAACATTGACGTCTGTGGTAATAGTGACGGTCTGGGCCCAGTACCGTACGCAGATGAATGTTTTTGTTTGTTGCCATGTGGAAACGCATAACCCACATGTTGCATTTCTAACTAAATAACCCTTGCGCCATCCGCGTTCTTGGCTCACAACACT
>LUCH01001988.1:0-11461 GCA_013368495.1 Paragonimus heterotremus | reverse complement strand
TGTTGGGTGGAATCCTATAGATGTCAACGTAAGGATCTACAGGATGGAAACACAGTGTAGTTCACGGAGCACTGTAGCTGTGGCTTGTTCAGCGACGCGCGAGAGACCGAGATGAGTTGTGTTCACATGTGTGTACTGTCTCGTTGTCTTGTCAGCTCCGATGGGGACACTGGATTGAATCACGTGTCATAGGCTAACGTCTGAGATGAGGTTTATTGTTTGTGCGTGTGTGCGTGTGACATAGACTACAGTGGTGTTGACAAACTGTGAGTCGATCGCAGTCACTGCGGGTTCATACGCTTAAGGGTCGCTCAACGGTGGATGTGTGGGAATAACATTCAGGTCAAAAGCCACAGTAAGTCGATCCAGGCCTGTGACCTTGACCACACAACGGTGTGCTGCTACAGTGGATACAAAACGGGCAAGCGGGATTCAGTGGTTGCAAGTGAAATCCTTAACTAAGCATTGGTGGCTGCACCTCTGAAACAGGCTTTTCCTTCGGCGTCACAACTGCTGATAGATAGTTTTCACACCTAACGATCTTATTGTCAAATCGTTCAGTTAGTCTATCCCACTTGATGTTCGCTAGATATCTTACATCTCTTTTTGTAGGTATCTGTAACACAAATTATTTCACTTTGCCGGTGAGACAATAAAGACAACTGTTTACTCAAGAACCTCACAGTTATGAGCATGAGTATAACTGAACACAGTGTTTGTTTCTGTTTAAACAGATCTCTTATGAAACGGATATTCAGTGTGTAAGCTTTACAACAAAAATATCGCTTACCGTTTTTGGCTTTCTTTAGAACAAAGTTCATGTTCTAGTATGTGTATTTACATGCAAACATTTTGCTCTAAGTTTCGCTGGAGTTTCTAGTCACAAAACATGTTTGCTGAAGAGTAAGCGAATTAAATTAATTTGAACTTCTGTACACCCAAATGTAATGCACTTGACAAAAGGTCCAGAACTAATTCATCTTTCTACCTCCTTATATTCGTCATCTTATAAGTGGCATTGTCGATTTATCATGAATTAATGGTACACCCATATATGCATATTTTCAAGTGTTTGTTGGAAAGACACGTCCATTGGAAAAAATAACACTACATTTGGAAGCATTTTGTTCTTGATGATAGTCATCAACCTCATATTTGATTTGCAAAATTAATTGTGTCTATCCAAGTCAATATAATTTGTTCCGGTTATCTTAAGACGTGAATCATGTGCACATACCACACATCCACACATCTTTCCAGTTATCTACATGCTAAAGTCTCGTGATTATCGCATTTTTCAATCACAAACTTCTAGCTATTTTATGCCGTTGCATTGTCTTTCTTAAATTTCAGTTGTAACGAACTTTCTTTGTACCTCATTTAATGTGCAGTTCATTCGGAAGTCCATAGGAAAGAAAAAGTTGTTTGCTTATATGTTTCTGTTTTCTGGTTTTGTCCGAGCTTAAAGCGTGTCATACAAAACGTTAACCGAAATATGGAGAAACCAATGTTAACGCAAACTACTGAAATATACTGAAGGAAAACCTTGAGACTTGTGCACTAATGGCGAAGAGTGAGAACGGGTTATAAAGATTTCCAGATGAATTGTAACGAGGGCTGGATTTCAAGTATGTGAGAGTTGAGTACGGGTTTAACTATCTCAACCGAACTAGTCGGTACCACAGAGCTGGGTAGTGCATTCCAGTTCAAGCAGTTGTTGACTGCAAGTCAATTCTGTCTGTAGCTGATTGTGTATTGAGAGAATGAACACTTAAGGGTTCAGTCCTGTTAAGTTGAGGGTAATCAGCCAGTGGATGATCTGAAGTGTAGAGGGTTCTGAGGATAGAAATGAGATCCCTCTTAAGGTGTGACTAACACGGTGTTCTAGCCTCACCAGCCACCTTGGTTGGAGGTACTTATAAGCAATATATTATCACCCAGGGCCCATCTCTGAACACTTTCGAACGCAAATATACCAACCACCAGAGTGTTAGATTGTCATCCACACAGTTGCCCTGACTATCACCATTCATTAGGATCCCACTTCAGTTCTATACCTGATTCATGTGAATTCCTTGCAACTGTGTACGCCAATAAGAATGATCGGAAACACCTGTTTTCAACACTGACTCCTCAGGAATATTCTGGGTATAATGACGTGATCGATTTTGATGTGTTAAGTTATTTTGATAATAGCTATAGGAGTGTAAGTTCGTTTCCATGTGCGGGCAAATTAAGCAGATGAACATAATGAGGAAAGCTTTAGGGCAGAAGGTTCTACATTTCTCTTCAAGAGATGTATTACCAGCTGTGCGATTTGTAGGTTATGCATTTAATATATTCATCATGCAATGAAAACATGAAGTGATAAACGTGCCAAGATATGAGAAGAGATAAAAGCATTATATAAGATGATGGTGAAGAAGATAGGTATAAAGAAAGGATTCACACTGATACACATAGAAGCTCGCGACACTTTCACTAGTCGCCATATCAGACAGTCTTCAACCAAAGGTGTCTATTATCTTCCGGAGCCCGGTCAGCAAACCAGGAACGCCCTACTAAAGACAAGGTAAACGTGTGTTCCTTCATACACCGAACCCAAGTCGTACAGTAGCCATCAGACTGTCGCAACCCAGCCTAACCCACCTTTCACAAACAAGGCACAATGTGGCAGGCGATGAGTTGGCATTCGTAAGATGTAGCGAGGCAAACGAAAT
Organism: Paragonimus heterotremus; assembly: GCA_013368495.1. Classification (NCBI taxonomy): domain Eukaryota; kingdom Metazoa; phylum Platyhelminthes; class Trematoda; order Plagiorchiida; family Troglotrematidae; genus Paragonimus; species Paragonimus heterotremus. The sequence goes on along the minus strand of LUCH01001988.1, from coordinate 8,741 downwards.
TTGTGAAGCGAGATAAGTTCGTTCAAGTGCCGACAGAGTATTACTGTTCCGAACATGCTTGTGCAACTTCTTTATAGATGACACAGTATTTCAACCGCAGGCTACTGATGCTTCGGAGGTATTGATGCGCGGTATCAATCAATCGAAAGTCTACCATGACTTATAAAAAGACGATAATTGTTGGACTTCTATATGGATGGCGAAAATCAATCATCTAACGTAGTGTCACTGTGTGATCAGTGCAGCGGCGGCTAAGATGAAACCCAGCGTGCTCCATTTATAAAAGGGACATGAAGGAGTTCCTCTGGACCGGATGTCTTGTGACGTTTGTGGAAGTTGATGACAAATCAAACTTCTGCTCCAGATGTTGGAAAAACATCAACAGACAAAGAAGCACAGACAGAATCCGAAGGCATAGTCGACGATGCAAGTACGCAGCTGAGCAGCTGTTGAAGGTGCCCATCCCAGCATCCTAAGCGTCGCTGCAGGTTATGGATAGAGTTAACGTAGGTCACTCAGATGAGATGGTAAAGCTTCCAATAGGTTCCAGTAACAGCGGCTTGTTTTAGCTCGACGGCGAATTGTGTTTACCAGGCCTCGCGGTCTCTCTTACTTGCTTAGGAGTTCCCAGCGAGTAGCCTTGTGAACTAATTTGTACTCGGTGCTGGATGATATAATCCAGCGGGAATTTCTAGTGCAGTGCGAAGACATTCAATGAACTGGTTATAAAAATCTTCTTTGGTTGTGTTCAGACCGTAGTCTGGTAGAGAATATGCCACAACAACAAACAGCTAGCATTTGTGAAGGGGGTCTCTTGATGTCTTAACCGTATCCTCCAATCTGGCAGCACAAAGATAGCTGGTGACGGATTCCCAGATATCTTCTCCGTGTGTGCGTCTAGGGTAAGGTTAACACCGGCTTGGCCAGTGGCTTCTGCTGCATGTTCTCCAGACAAACACACGTGGAACTCGCACAGTGAGGCGGTTGACGGAGATTAAAGTTGTACAACTGAGCTCAAATCCTGAAGCTTTGTTTTAGCAAGACAATAGATATTGATGTTCAGCGTCTCCAGATACGTGCACGAGCTGCCTAATGACCTATTCGCATAAGTTTTCGAATACTGAAGTTGGCAAGTAAGGGTTTATGTCCTACGGGGGAGAAAACCTTAGTGTTCAACACCATCATTCTGGCGTTTAGTTAGCCTACCCGTATGCCCGGGCACCTGGCAGAATAAATTAGAGTCTGTCACTAAAAACCCTTGGTCTCCTGTTTGCCTAAAGATGATTAGTCTGGTACCGCTGTTTTGATAAAGGTTGTGCATGAGTTTACACATAACGGACAACTGACTCGGGCAGTGTAATTTATTAATAGAAGTTTACAAATTTTCCGAACATTATACAACCCGCTTCATACAGACCGTTTCAAATAAGCCGCATTAATAAGGTGGCCATGTCTAACACTTTAAAAACAAACAGTATGAACCAGTGAAGAACTAAACTGGAATCATTCACATTGTCGATGTTGGCAGAGAACCATATTGACGTTTAGCCTGAACTCAACAGGATAAGCCTCTGACCAGGTGAACAAGGGTTCTACTAGGTTTCAGTTGTGTAGCTATCATAGATGAATGGATCGATCAGATTTGTCACTAAAACCCAAGATAGCTTAGATCAAGGAAAAATCATTTACCAACTAACAGTTCTGGTGTAAAAATCGTGAGCATTCTGTATATATTTCAACAGAAAAATGTGTACACCCAGAACAACCAAATTAACTTTTACATGATTTCTTCAACTGCTGATATTAAAGTGGGTTCTACAGAGCTGATTGTTTCTCTCTTTAGAAAAGCCGGACAGTGGACACCTCCGTGTCTTGATGTGCATAATGCAACTTTAGAACGAAGAGATTGTCTTATGGGGCCTAGTCACGACATTCATTTCACATCTTATCACACCACTAGTAGTCGGGTGTTTTCAAGGTAGGTTTCCAACGTAAATAATATCTACGCGATCGGCTAATTTTCGGCGGGCGCTTCACCACGAGTATATTAAGACAGACTGGGATGGACGAATACGTTTGTCGCGGATGTTCTTCTCATCTGTATAGTTCGTTTTCTACCAGAGATATCAGAACGCCATTCAGCCTACATTTTTTAAATACCATTTGTGCGCTTGTTGCAAAAAGTTGTGCTACCGTACATGTTGAAGTAGCGACTCGAATGGGCTTATCTGGACTGACTGACTGTTCATCAGTCACCGGAACTACCACGGTATTATAACCTATGTACATCTCTGACAAGCTGTTACAACGTGCTCCGACGTTGACGATCACATTTCACACATTTCAAAGGAAAATATTCGATCGATGAACGCCTGAGAAAATACACGCCAGTCAACGTCTGACAGCTTCAGCGAGTTCAACTTTGTCAAAATCGCTCGTATCGGTTCCACCAACACGCTACGTTGTTCAGTGTTTGGCATCACTCAGAGCCACCAGCACTGTCATAACTACACTGACACTGTTAAACATTTATTTACGCTTTGCATCAGGACAAATGATTACCTAGCGCAACGCAGAACGCTGAACCAAAAGAGGGCGCCAGACACCACAACATGTCCTCTTGTTTGTGAACTGATCTCTATTCTCCCCATCTCGTATACTCTGGAGTTGATGCTATCCATCGAATCAACCCATGGTTGGTCATTACTAATCATTCAGTTCTCGTTACACGTGGGTCTCCACATCTTTCTATCAAACCTCATTTCTGAGCAAGACTTTATAATATATGTATCTATATATTCATATCAGTACATTCTTCCTGTGATGTTCGTGAACTGAGTGTGAATATCTGGCATTTGTATGTGTCATCCCATCAAACTGCTAAATCACTGAAGCAGATGATGCCAAAAGGTAGGCTGGCCCTATGGCTTTGTTGAACAATGTATTTTCGCACTAACGACGACCAGCAGGCGGAAACAAAACGATACAGTCTCGGTCAGCGTACTTAACAGAAACAGGGTAACGCGTCAAACACGTGACATGAGTAACGTTTAATTCTCCTTTTGCATGGGTATATTTTGGTAACGCTGTTGTTCACATTCGTTGAAAAAAATGCACGTCGCATAATGTCAAGGGTACACAATCCCAACATCATTCCATGTACTCGATTGACAGTAAACCAAAATTTGATTTGCTAGTCTGAACAGTCGATGCTTGCACGCAAATGGTGATGTAACCTGTTAGATGTACCAAACAGAAGTACACTTTTCATACGCCAAGGATGACAGTTTGTTTGTAGAAATCTCACATATATGGTTCAATTGTCAGCCGAACATTTACGATCCAAAAATTGATTCCATTGTATAACCGAACACCACAGTTGCACTTATCCTGAGAATATCCAGGTAATGAGAGAAACTGCACAAAACTGTTTATTGCGCTCTTATTAAATTGAGAAATATCATACAATGGAATTAACTTGAAATTGAAACAATGAAACCAACACGAAGTACATTTTGCCTCCCAAATAGAAAAGCGTCAAAACGAAGGACAGACTGTTTTGGTATTAAAACTGTAATGATTGAGAAAGATCCCGCTCTTATCTCCAACAGTCCTCTGTCATCAATGCTGCGGTATTATTGTACAATATGACGTACTGATAAGGTACACATTCACCACACACTAGTCCGTACAACTTCCATACGCAGCGCTTTTTATGATCGCACATTTGTTACCGCATTTTAGGCGTCAAGATCTTCCAGTGGATCGGAGATAGATAAGAATGACAAGCGCAGGTGGGACTTTGAAACATTGTTCGACTGCGACCTATCAGTGTTGGTTCACGCTGAGCACAATCCTAGAACAGAACCATTCAGTCTTACGGAACTATCCTCGTCGCTTCAAAATTCGTTTCTGGATACACCTTCAAACCCATGTTTTAAGGAATGTGTTGGAGTACCGTGACCACAGTGAATAAGGAGCTTTCATGTCAACTTCGGTGGCAAACACATGATGAAGTGCTTACGGACCATTAGTCACTCGTTATCTGACATACTGGAGTAGCCCGGCTGCCATCATTTTGTCAGAAAACTTTTACACATGAAAGAGTTTCGTGGCATTTATTGAGTGATTTACGAATTCTAGCTTCGAACGATTAAAATAACATCCTGTGCGACGCGTTATGCGAACATATGTCGGCTGTGTTTTGAGCATAACGGATCAACCAAATAAAGTAGTGAATAACGTCAACAGTTGGCCAAACCAATTCTGACTAACATTCCGTTGAGAACACATTAGGGCGAGGGTCAACCAAACAACTACGTCGTCTTCGTTACCGATTTCTCTGTCCCAGTGAAACAGACACAAACAAGACACGGACAGTTTCACCTTACACGAGATCTACTGATGTAAATCACGAATGAAGTTTACTGGACACATAAATCTCAGTTCATCCATTGTGTCCAGGAATCAATTCGCCTTACTGGAGTGATATAACGTTGAGGTAGTTTTACTGCCCGTAGTGAGCATAGCACATGAATCTGGTTGAGAAGATCGGAGCCAATGTGTTGATGTGTACTTTGGGGTCTACATCACCTATCAGAATGGCCGTGAGGTAGATTTTTGAGCTCTCGGACTGTATGCGGCATATGCGTGCATGCTACCTGGATCATCCAGTAATGGGATATTGTTCTTTCCTTATCCGACGGAATGTTACACTATCTGCATAAACAAACGGATCAAGCAACATTCTGTTGTTCGTAGTGCCTTCTGTCATGATAGTTATGCGCAGTAGCCTGGGTATACTTACTAAGGCCAGTCGTTTACTTCAGAGAATTCTCATAAAAGTTGGCGGACGATAAGGGAATGACGACCAATAAAAAGCGAGACAGTTGAATATCAGGGCCAACCTCAACCAATCAAAATGCAACTAGCCAAGGAAAATCAAAGAACGGTACGGTGTGAGCTTTTGCATATAAGACTGATACGAGGTGCTGACAACTTCCTAGGGCCTACGAGTGGTTCCGTCGTTATTACACCATGTGACGCCGTTACAAAACTATGTCACAAATTCTGAGTCGTTTATGGTAGATGTCGGATTTCTAGGCAACTCTGTCTCGAGGCAGTGTTTCTTGACTCCGAAGTTGATTTCAGTGACCAATAAAATATTCATGCGCCGCAGTTGATTTCTAGATGAGGATAAACTATCTGACCGAGACATGCACTTAAAGCACGATATCCTCAAGTTGCTGTGCAGATGCAGGTTACGTCGATGTTTCAAACGAATTTGTTGTGTCCCCAATCGATCCTTCCCGTTTGTCTATAGGTCTCAAGATTGATGAGTTGTCTCACAGCTCAAGTCTTCTGACTTTAGTGTTTGAATTTTGTCAAGGGGTAAAACGTGTTAATTTGCCGTTGCTCTTTGCCACTATTAACATCTCATTGATGACCGTTTGCGTGAACTTCAATGAATACCGGAAGTTTACCCGGTCATCCGTTGGAATTTTGCAGAATTGTCTGAACAGCTGAAGGATTGCGTAAGTCATTGTAATTGGATGATCCAGGGTGTTCAGTGAAGACAATCAGAACGGCATGCTTAACGAACGGCCTATCAGATGCACGGATGTAGTGAAGTGAGTAGCGGTGATTGAATAGGTAGTTGAATTACGCAAAAACAGTAGATTAAGTCACTAAACTCAAGAAACACACTGTGAGATGGTTCAGCCAATTCGCACATATTCATCGAGCACAGACACACAAACAAACCGGTTTCTCGCCGAACAAAAATAAACTCGATTGACACGGCGAAATTGACGCGCTGCAAATCAATGACAGTACATTTTGCGAACATGTCTGATTTGTGCGGGTCGACCATATCAAGCCAACCTGTTCATTACAGTTTCATTAAATTATACAACAGTGCATGTTTACATGAATGACCAGTATCTTATTCTGGGCGTATGAAGTGCCTTGACACGAGAGAAAACAAAACCACTCAGAGACGACTCTTAAAATCCGAGAAACGCTTAGAACATGCGATGGACTTCGAATTTATACAATAAAACTTAGAAACATCTCTACCTGTTTTTTTAATGACAACAATCGGAACAAATGCGACAGTTCACGTTGGACAGTTCATTCGTTTAAGTAGGCCGGTTCTTCTCTTACTCACCATAGTTTTTTTGACCAAGAACAATTAACAATCATGGACACAAAAATATCGAGCTACTGAACGGGGAGACAGGAAGAATGTACCTTCAGGTATTTCAAAATTAGCCATAAAGACTGAGAAGACACCCAACAAATACGCAACAGTAAAAATTGGCTCACCTCGTTGTTATGACAGTTAAGGCCGAATCCTAGGCCTAACCTCTCTGTCTGCAGACAACTTTCGATGTAACAGGGTTTTGAGGTCAGATACTCTTGAGGTAAGGATGGTGACGACGAAAATCACGTGAAGTCTACTATCATTTAGCGCATTCGATTTAGTATGACGGTTCCGCTGAAGTACAAAAGTACGCTGTCGGTGGCAGTGGGATAAAACTGAAAAACCCTGAATTCACTTTGTGCACGTGGAGTCGCCGTTCACAACAATCAAATCCCAGGAAGGAAACAAGCGACAGATTTTCGTGCTATCGGAGCTGTTATAAAAGTGTCTCGCCGGGTAGACGACCGATGGGATAACGGAACACTTCACTGACCTAGCAATCGATTAGCCAATCAGAATGCGTGTTGGGAAAAAAACTATGAAACGAGTGGCTGACCTCGTGGATGATGCGTTCTCGAGGTCGGCTTCATGGTGGGGTGACAGTGTGACTGAAAGGTAGACATGGATAGTCCAATCAGATGCTGCTAAGTTGGCCGATCGATAGAGTGTCGTTTCCTACAGTAAGAAATCTCGCTTCAGGTTGAGTTGGCCGCGAATTTCCTTGTGTTTGAGTTGTTATTTGGGTAAGTTGATCGGTTAAGGGGTTGAACATATCTGCTGAACAAAGCAATGACTGTTGGAACGTGATTTTGAACGGTAACGATGGATAGGTATTGTGAGTGGTGATGTGTTGTAACGTCCCCATGAGTGTGCACAGAGGGCAGTAGATGACTATTCAGAAGTTACGGAGTCACAGTGATATGAAATACTCGGATAATGAAGATACGGATAAAATACTGTTGGAAAATGTGTTCGGGTAAATCCGCGTTACACAAGATGGGGAGAGACGGTACGGAATAAGCACTTGCAATGTCACAGCATTAACTTTCATTTCCGTTGACGGTGTAAGCAAGTGACGTTTATTCAAGGCGGGCAACAAAGTGACCGGAGTGTTGTTCAAATCCATTGGTCTGTACAATCCTTTCTAAACGAGCAACAGGCTGTCGACGCAATGCCGATGATCGAATGACAGACAGGCTAATTGGTTGTGGTTGTTTAAACGAGATCCGCGTTCGGTTAGAGGGAGAAATTTGGGGTTGTCAAATTGGGACTAGTACACTGATAGCTTTGGTTCCATCGAGCTGACACGCGCTTGCCGGCTGGGCTTCACTCAGTCGGGTTGTTTTTCGTGTTCGTCCGTCTAATCGACCGGTCAGTCTGGCCTCGGTAGAACGGACATCCAGTGGTCAGTGATATGGCTTTCAATTCCTTGGTCAGTTGGTTTATCAATGATGCACAACCTGACGATAGTTTCCCATTATGTTCAACAAGTAAACCCATCGAGAAAATACCGAGTCACCTTCCCCAGTCATAAAAACTATTCAGACAGGCAGCCTCCCACTTGGTCTCTTCTACAGGATCAAACTTACCAAACTACCTACCAGTAGTTCAGTTTCAGTATTGAACAGTGGCACTGGTGAATTCCAGCCTGAACCGCATGAAAGATCCTACTGTGTTTGTCAATCTCCGTATCAGTGGGTGGATTCCTTATAGCTCACTGGGATAAGTGGATAACTGAGTCCACGTGTAAACTTTTTCATTTGTCGGCTACCAGGGCGCACTGAATGGCCATTCACAAAAACCAAACCAAGATTGGGCTTTGATCAAAGTCTGTTGTAAAACAAAACGAAGTTGGATTTATGATGAATATTCGAACTTACCAATCTACCTGTTCGTCGAACTCCATTAGTGAACGACTTATTTGACCCCATCGCATGGCGTGTCTTTTGTCTTGTGTCCGTGACGCCTTTCGATCCAATGATTTTGCTCAGTTTACTGGATCTTTCGCGCATGCCAACTGGTGTACGGTGTTGGGGGTCGTGAGTGCTCACATCACCCGATTCCTAACATCGTTTCTTGTCATATCGCCCTAGTTTTGGTGTTACCTGGCTTTGCTGATTGACATGTGGTTGCGTCTTTTTGAGCCAATAATCTGCTTCGGCCGCCATTATAGTGTTGCGAGCCAAGAATGCGGATGGCACAGAGATTATTTATTCAGGAAAGCAACACGTGGCTTATACGTTTCAACAAGATAACAAACAAAAACACTCATTTGCGTACGGTACTGGGCGTAGCCCGTCAATATTGCCACAGACGTAAATGTTCAATTACTTTACGTCCCCTTACTTACGAATAACCATTCCATGCGATGCTATGCTCTGATGTTTCCTCTTGTCTTTTTTTTCCTGCAGCTACTTCAGTGTCAAAATTTATGCGCTGGCCCCACTACTGAATAGCAGTGGTGTGAGTAGCATGGCACGATCGCTGCTCCCCACAACAACAGTAACTACCCGTATCCATCATAACATAAACTACG
>LUCH01001987.1:79563-102149 GCA_013368495.1 Paragonimus heterotremus | reverse complement strand
CTGAACTGTCACTTCCCGAGCGAAATTGTCAATTAGGCCGAAATATTAACCATGTCAGAACCAGGTTCAATTCCACAAAACCAACCTATATATTAACTCGTTCCAAACGCGGGCTTAACGATCATTTCTTATAAATTATTTCAAATCTTCACAGACGTAACAAAGTAAAGTCTGCTTTTCAAGGGGTTTGCAAACAGCATGGACCACATGTATTGTTCTTGATCTTACAATGTTTGTGACGTGGCAAAAGTGAAAACCTCTCGAGTTGTTCCGTCGGCTTATTTTGTATTCCCTGCATGGCCCATCCAGATAGCTGCGTAAAACGATCTTTGAAAATAAAAACATGTTGAGTGTAATCCGCAGACAAAGTCTAATTGTGTTCTGGCCCCCTGATCCTGAAGATTTTTTAGGAATGCTGTGCAACCTATCGGGCATAGTCATAAATACCAGAATAGCCTTTAAACGGTGGACAATTGCATTGCTAGTTCGTTCCGGTCGGTATTTAGCTGCATAAAGACTAATAATCTGATTTCAATCAAACTTTATCAACCAGGTAAGAAGCAGTTTAGGAAAAGCTAATACCGTTCAAAAGATTTAGATAATTTTTACAACATTCAAATCTAAAAAGTATTACATCTACAAATAACATCTTTAGTATTCATATGTTTATTAATCCATCAGCAGCTATACCTGTAAGACTGATAGCAATGATTTTCTAGTTAAATGTTGCCAAGCGTCTTGATATGTACTAACGACATTTGACACTAGACATGAAGGATTGCACGTTTCATGGTGTCAGTAGATCTGGTGATATCGACAAGCTATCTTCTACCGAGTTAGAAACACACCGAACCTTGTTGATGATTATTGAACAGGACTTTTATGGGACAGAAATCGCAAACTGCCAGCATGTTAAACAAGTTTATGCCCGCCAAAAATTAGTCATTAGATTCAAGCGTTTTGTCGCAGCTGTTGCACGTGCGATTCATTAAACCGAATACGGAGGAAATGCCTGCATTCCAATCCAATTTTGATGGAAATTCTTGAGTGACACTTCCGGTTTGATGGCTAACACCGGCGCTCACTATAGTTTTATGCGGGAAAATGACAGCCAGATGTGTACGGAGGTACTAGTAAACCAATTATCTTTTTATAAACATTTGAAAGTCAATCAGAACAGGCAGACAATGGCTTTCCAGGCATTAGGTGACTTTGTGAACAATACCGATGTGAATCTCTTTTTATCACAAATTAGTTGTGGCCGCATGCTACCCAATCTGGGAGTTCCATGGGAGAAGTGTTCAAAGACGATGAAACTTTAATTTCTTGGCCTTTTGAGGCGCAAAAATTGCGAAGAGTCTATCCTAAATCGCCTAAGGGAACCATTACGAAAGCTCTTGTTTGAAGAATTGTCTAATTTACTTTGTCTGAATGTGTCATTTTCATGTGTTTGTGATCGGTTTTACATGCACAGTTGTCTGACCTGAGAAACGATGATGAGATAACCACTTTCCTGGCGTTGGGTTCCCGTTATCCAGTTCAACATGAATGCAAAATGCCAGGTTTTCCAGAATGACAACATTGTGTCTATATCTTATCAGCTGTCAGTGTTGTATTTTTTAGAGTGGGTAAAAAGTCTACCGAACAGTTCTACAGAATTCTGTGATTTCAGTTTGTCATGAAAGTGCTAGCCATGAGTCTGTTCGGTGATGTTAGTGACAGGCGCACTGTCTTTTCCCCTAGTGATTAGACAACCTGAACAGTATTAACAAAGAAATGTGTCTGAGGGTTTAGAGGGGACAATTTGTTCCTGTCTGATACGAGGACAACTGCACAGTGATAAACACGGCTGGTTCATGAAAAAGTGACCGGCGTTCTAATCCTGGCCGTGACAAGATAGCACCCAAATAGGTAGGAAATTCGACCCATGAGTTCCTACTTAGAAGCAGGTAGCAGATAAGTTTTCGAAGAATTCAAACTGTAATCAGGTGAGAGTGATATTTAGTCTGCAGTTGACTGTGCATGTCTCGTAATCATGGAGGTCATCTTTCTTGTTTGGATGATCACTTGATTGCCTGTCCGTTCTGCGTGTGAACCAGTAGATAGAGCATGAGACAGAATGTTAGTTTGAATTGGCGTAATAATTTGTGAAACCCAATGGAAGATTAATAGAAAATAGACACAACCTTGCAACATGGCATATGATATACACAGAAAACTGACAATTATAGCATAGAGTGGTGGGTAGGTAATCTCAAATGGTCTCAAAAAAATCATATGCCTGTACACTCAATTTCCCACCGGCATTCCTGGCTTACGTCCGCATTCAACATGCATAAACTTTAGGGGATATGGCTTCCTCAACAGTTTTTTTAAAAACTCTTCGCAGCTCACAGTCATCTCTATGGTTCCTTTCAGCTCTCCTATTGAAGCAGTTAAAAGACCACATCGTGGAAATAAGTCATAGTGTTTCGAAGTACGTCACAATGTTGTGTGTAGTTCAGTAACACCACTTTCAAAATCTTGACAGTCATGGAGTCTTCGCTGATGAAATATAGTCAGTCAGTTTTGTTAATAAGTGGGGTAAAATCATAATCATGACTCACCGGCATACGTTCCATTATCTTTCTGTTTAACAGGTAAATATTCGTACTCAGATAGGCTTTTAGTAAACGGCTAGTTAGAAGGGATGGAACTATTATTTGTCTACATCCCTTATACTCTAAAAGTCTATGCATTAGCATGAACCACTGGGTGCGTTGATCACATCGCAATGAGGCAAGTTGCGGTGAGTTACGTAAACGTTGTTTATTCCTCTTTTTTTGAAGGTCTGCGTACGGAATGAAGGGTTTCTATCCGATTCGAAACCCCCTCCTATTGACCCCAATATTCTGTTCATGAAAACATGGGAATCCTTAATTTAAAGAACCACCCGATAATATTCATCAATAGGGTTTTCACTGTGGTCGAGTTTCAAATTCATCCACGAAATGTCATCTTTGCCTTCAGTATTATCGTAAATACAACATATAACATCCCGTGGTTAAACCACAATGAAATAAAACCGAAATGCAGTTGTTACACACGTATCGAACTTATCGTGAAACTTTTCAACCTTGGTGATTCAGAAACGCCATAAAATGCAAACCTGAAAGCAGGTAATCATCAGACGACAAATTTTAGTGTGTTCGGAGGTAGTTCGCACTAGCATTACCGAGCCCTGACATTCCGTACAAAATGAGAATTACAAACGAATATCCAAACAGTAGAAACAAAAGGTGTTTCGTAAGAACAAGAACGGTATAGAGAACTAGTTAGTCCACCCGAAAGACAGACGTCTTGTTTTGGGTGGATCAAGCGGTGTACATTGAATTACCTAAAAACATTATCAAGCTCGTCATATCCGCTAGATTGCCAGCCCGTTACAAATAGACCTTACAAAAACAGCCCAATAACAGTGAGCAACTCCTGTAATTAGAATGTGAATTCCCCATTGCTGGACAGTATGTAAATTTGAGCACTTATTTGGTCATTTTTTCATTTGTTGGAAAATGAAGGCTGTGACCACCGACGACGGACACACGTTATTATGTCACGAAACATGATGCGCTCATTGTTTGCGGGAACGCGGGCATTATTGGAATCGTGTATCTGATTTATTTCCTGTTGACACAGACAGGTGTATGCATAGTCTCAGACTGCATGACAAAATAATGCTTGACGTTGATTTCGTTGTTAACGTGGCCTCCTTGAATTTTGAGTAGCTGACCCTTGACAGTGACACTGAAATTATTTTTTGATGTCCTCAAATAAATGCCGTGGTCTCTTTATGTACGTGATAAAGAGACAAACCCAAGTATGTGCTTACGACATTGGCAAATATACGCTGTCCTCGCGTTATGCGATTGCGACGCGAAAAAGTAACGATAGTCATGCTGACTTCATCAAAGTATAACAGTGCACGTTGAATTGATTTTTTTTGGTGTAATCAAATGAACCTAGCTACCTTGATTAGCCGATCGGACATGGGCATAACCAATGCGTAGGTATTGGCTAGTATGTGTTCTCGCAGAATATTTTTAATCTGTTTACTCCAGTAGGACCTTCACGCCAACATACATGGGTACCTGTATAACCGGAGACACCTCATCATGTCAGCTGAGTTACATGAGTCGATCGTGGCAATTCCCGGCAAGTCAATTGAGCAACTCAGAGAAACTACACAACCGTCCGCCAACATCAGATAGTGATCAATCAATCAGGTCAACCCAATAACCGTTGCTTTTTAGTCTTATATCAGCCTCATGCTCGAGGAACATGTGGCCACATCTCTAGCATTTATGCGTGCACTTACTTAAGAGACATCCATATGTTTAGTCAAACAATACAGTTGCTACTTCTCACCAAGACCTGATACAACGTTGTTGATATATTTTACTTTTTTAGGCAGCGTAAAATTACATCATCAGACAAACAGTGTTACACGCATTATTGCGTATTGGTTTCTACACTCTCGATCGGTTTGAGTGAAGCAAGTTTCATTGGTTTCACATCAGGCTTGTTATTTTTGATATAATTATCAAATTGGCTAGCGCACAACTGAGCTAGACGACCACGTGAAAGAACGGTTAGAACCCGGTCCCTACAAAACTTGTGTACAACAAGTCAAGAACCTGACGATTCATCCAATAATGTGATGTCATTCAAGCGTCAGAAATGAGCGAGTAGGCTGTCCAGATAAGTAATTCTGAACTTGAAGAAGATTCAATGAGTGATACGTCTGATAGTGCACACTTCACCATTGCTGTAAAATACATATGAACTTTTCCGCAGATCGTTAACACTTGTGAATTTGAATATATATCACGCAATGACAGCGATTTGACAGCTTTGAATTGCCTCGGTGGATATTTAAATTTGGCCATTCTAAAAAGACCTGAGTAATATTCTATGGTTTACCACTGGATTATTCTGTTACATTTTCATCGACCTGATTTAGTGAATACAACAAGGTATTGAACTGATGCTTCTTTCTGGACACCACTAACTTAGCTACCAACATTGTTAAGTAAGAGAAGTGGGATGGTTTTTCAAGGTAATGTTAAATAACACGTTGGAAAACCAACTTATTGAAAGTTGCTCTAGCTCGATAGCTATGATATGTCTGCCCCACATAGCGCATTGCATCCCTGTCACCGTATCAATAAAGCTATGGTCTCAAAGGTTTTCTCGGATAGAAAAGCTACCCAAAAAGCAGTCAACTTTTGAGAGGACAGGAGAATGACTCCGAAGCATGAAACATAATACTTTTAGAGTTGGTATGAATGTACTTATATCGAATAACCACAATTGAATATAATGGTAACTATGTTATATTAAACTGAGTTGTCCGGTCAACTTCGGTGCTTTCAGCTGCACTGTTCTACAGTGTAGACAGTTTCACGATGATCTGTTGCAACGCGTATTAATTTTCTAACGTGTTGATGGTTTGTGCCTCCTCTCAAATTATTTCACAAAATGGACCCAAACGATAGTTGCAGATTAACCCCTAACTACATTCTTTGATGGTATGCTAGCAGGCGACAGTACTGCACCTCAAAAATTCGCGTTATTAGTGCCCGGTTTGACTTACATCCAACTTAGTTACCAAAGTCTTGTTCAAATAAACCGGTTTTGTGTCTCTGGGCCTTCTTACATCTGTTTAGTTAATTACTGTGAGTTTGTTTACCTGTTATTTTTTCTGAGACGAGACACATGTATCTTAATAATCAAATTACTTGCGAACAACCGTACCAAGTTACAGTAGCTGACAAATTTTGCTGATACTTCACTAAACAATTCTTTGTTCAGGGTTGGCAAACCGCCTATCTCTAGTAAATGTCTGATTTTTAGTAGGTCGCGCGTTCTGCCTTTTAGACTCTAACTGGGTCCATTCAGCTACTTTACCAACACTAAACACATGACTGTTACATTCACGTAAAGTCCATCCGACCCAAAAAACCGGTACATATTGTATTTCTTTGTGCGTCTGTTTGTCGTCTAATTCATGACAAACTATGCGTAAATGTATGCAGTGGAATTGCAAAGGAATAAACGTCCCAAAATACACACCGTTTGTTCACTCCACTCTCTTGAACAAGTAAAAACCATTTTTCAATATTCAGACAGCAGATAGCCAAGCGAAAATTGTCGACAGCATGCTTTACACTGTTAGGTGAGATGTTGTAAAAACCATTTTTCTGGATGGCAGATACCAATAACCATGCAAAATCAAATAGGTTTTTGATTTTTGAAGAAAACTTCGGACACAATGTGATTAAACCCTGCAGATTTATCGTGAGGTTCTTGAGAACATTGATGAGAAAATCAGGATGAGCTTATGCAAATTAGTTTTTAAACTGTAAAGCAGCAACATCAACAAAGGACCACTTCAGAAACGACCACAGTGACAATGTACATAATTATCAAGTTGACGTAAATTGTCAGCGAAGCGAGATTGAATTATTGTGAGACTTCAGGTTGCTTACGAATTTTTTCAGAATAAAATCAGGCACGACAGTCGGACTAAGCAGTGATTCACCATTTGCTTTAACCAATACGCATATTCAATAACTTCTTCGGCCACTCTGTATCCTAGTCACACAATATGGCTGCAGTACGCTGGTGACTTTAGGAAGTAAACTATAACCTCGGTATAGTTTCCGCCACCCAATTATTTCCACATTGTTTCTAAACAAACGTCACTTACACAAATTCGACCTAATACGCGGATAACACATTAAACAAACATGGACTATGCGGGACTGGTTGATGTCCACAGACAATATGCTTCTCTGCTCACTTAGTCAGCAGGATGTAGTTGTCTGGTTATGCCTTTTTGTTTCGACCACTCGTCTTACGTATCTTGTGGAATCGTTTTTGAACCTCTTTTACTGGGACACTCTTACATATGTAGGTTTAAAATATGATTCACTTCTTTGTTGCACAACGCACGGTTATCTTAGTTCCGACGACTACCGGGTTGGTTTGTCGGTTCATTTCCCTTCTACTTTCACGTCTAATATTGTTCTAAAACAAGGGAAAATTTATTTTTGAATGTGATTATAACGTGAACAGTATTTTTGCTAATCCAGGCAAACAAACCTAATTATCAGAAAAAAACGACGAGAGCATAGGCAACTGTAGGATGTGAGCAGTTCGTTAATTGTCACTGACCTAGTACACGGAAAGTTCAATTGTATAGGTTTAGTGCAGAGCGACAAAACGATGAAACGAATGAACTTCTCATAGGTACATGCCAGCGTGAAGGTAACAGTTACAATTCCACGTCAATGATGTTGACTGCGTCGGCATCGCGTTACAAAAAAGCATCGGTGTTTGGGTTAATCAGCTTCGTTTTAGAAAACTCCAAACTGTTTAGGAAGTCAACCTCATACTGACCTTAAAAATACTTGCCTCAACCTCATTTACAGCCACATAACATTACTTTGTTTCGCTGTTTTGCCGAACGAACGTCAAACGTACAGAGAATCAACGTGCTGTAAAACGTTCAGTTTGTAAGTTGTACATTTTTCAGTATAATAAGACAATTACATATCTGGCTTATTCCCAACATACAGTCAACAACCAATATGAACAATGTATTATTTTTTTACACCTAGCCTCCGAACTGGCTTCAAGATGCTCTACGCGTTAATAAATCAAGCTTTCCTTGGTCGCTTATGATCATCTGACCATTTCAGCAAGTCAGATAAGTGACAAACATTTTCGGTTGGCTTAAAAAATTTTCTTATTCATCCCAACGTTTATAAAACTTTCATTCGTATCTTAGTACGGTATGGGTAATATTGTCTTTCCGGTTTTGATTAAATAGTTTTCTCAATATATTTTGTTTATATCGCTGAGGTTGAGGTGTTTATCTCAGTGCAGCTGTGTGACCAGAACCTAATTCTTCTAAATCCTAGATAGCTCCTCACTTACTTTCTGGGAGAGCAGACTGCTTTTTTCTATGCGCTGTACACCAAATGCGGTTCTTCGTAATCAACTTGTCAAGCCTGTAAACCACTATGTGCATGAATATTTACGCAAGATGCATTCACGCTGCCTTATTTTGTCTCGCGATCTCTTACAACATCCCAATGGTTGCTAATTTGACATCACCTGATTACATAACGCGAAACGTGATTTGACGTTCTAGTTTTCAACCAAAATGCTGGTCTCTTCAGTCGTGTATATTAAAAACCTTCCATTTTACCGCACAGCTCAGAATGGTTGGCCGAAAAGTTGAGTCATATGCAGAAGCTGAAAGCCAATCTGACTGATAAGTAATAGATACAATACTTTCTTGATTTTCACCGCACAGTCATGATAATTTTAAGAGTTGAAACATAGGACAAATTTGTTACATTCTTGTTATCACCATAGTGGTTTGGGCAAGTCATTAAAGCTTATTAACTGGGATTTTCATGTCAACTTGCCAACACGAGCGGGAAGGTTAAATAAATTCTCACGGTTGTGTAACAATGTACGCTTTTGTTTATTCAAGATGACCCGAAGTTTTATACATCTCGTCGGAGTCCTCGATAATTCGTGACTGGTGTATATTGCGGATCGTACATTGAAACCTGTGCCGTAGATGGTATTAGTTAACCATGCGCTAAGTTTGTCCAAACTCCATGCTGGGTGATGCGGCCTTACACGCTCAATAATTCGGTTCCATCCTGCCTTCACTGTACTCAACTGAATAACTTCAGTAAAGAACACAACGAAACATCGTCAGCACCTTGTTGATCACCTTAAGAGACAGCACAACAGAACTGTAATACTACAGCGCCAGAGGTCATTATTTTGTCGTTCAATATGGTATCAGCCGCCTCTGTTGTAAAATCATTAGATATGCGCAAACTGACACTAACGGTGTATTTACCGCTGAAGACACCAAATGGTACAGTGTCAAGTTGAATAGAGTTTTCGTAATCAAGGTGTAAACAGGTTTGAAGCTTTACAAAACTGTTCCATTTTCCTACTTCAAAGGATTCTTCTGGTTGTGTTCACAACACACTGTATAAAAATTTACTTCTGTTTTAGCTGTTAACATTGGCCAATTTGGCGCGGTGTCTAATTCATTCTGACTTGTAAACGAATTCACGATCACCTGCTCCCGATCAGGTCACTTTTGCACCACAGCACTTGCCCTCACGGGCTGTAGTACATCCGATTTTTACAGTTCCTATATTAACCGGATATGCCGTACAGGACCAAACTGGTCTTCGTGCGTAAGATAAAGAAATCGAACTAATCAGTTTGCAGTGAACGTCTTGTATTCTTAGTTCTGTTCACAGTCACATAACACTTCCAGTTAGTCAACTGACACTATATACCAACGTATTGTACCATATAACTGTCCAGTCTCATTGGAGGCCACATGAACCGGATAATAATCGGATTAGTGTCACCGGTAACACTGCGATCCTAGTCTTTGAAAAGATTTTCACTTCAATAATATTTCTTACAGTGTAAGACATTCTTGTTCTGTGCCATAAACAGTATGAATGAAGTGCATAAAGTACTTTTCCATGTGTGCAATTTGGGGAGTTCAAAATAAACCCTGCTCCATCTGAAGGAATCATTGCTTCATTGGTCACTGAAACAAAAATGACAAAGCGTTGTTTCCAAAATCTTGTTTTTTTTCCCGTCAACATTACTCGTATCGTAAGCGACGTTCAGTCGAACGACGTTAACTGATAAGTTTAGGGACGAGACAGCAAAAATCGACGCGAATCCATATTTTATTGTTTAGTTCTGTTGTTCAGGCATCAAATTATCATCTCTGATGCTTGTTTTCGTAAGTGCGCACTTAACAGAAAACGTTTTCTACCGTTCTGGTTTAGTCTGTTTTAGCTTTTCAGATTTGCTCACTCCACCTATAACTAGCTGGTAATCCAATGTTGCAATAATACCTTCAATGTAGCCTGTCAGGCCAGCTTTTCTTTAAGGTGAACGTTGTTACATAGTCGTTACCACATCACGTGAATGTGCGCTGGATACAATCACCTGGGACAGGGTACAAGTCAGTTTTCATTTCAAACACTCCAAGAAAAGTAGGTTTGAAACTTGGTAGCTGAAGCAACTGAATCGCAGAGGATTAATCGGGCCATTACTTTGATCATGCTGTGGGCTGACTGGCTCCAGCTGTAGAACGTCCAAGTGGGTGGTTCGCTTGCCTGTTTGCAACTAGCACATACTGTATATTTTGTGCTTGCAGTCAGAACAGATGATACGAACACTTAATCTACTGTGGCCCACAATCAATCGAACCCACAATTTGGGACAGTGATTGCGTAACTGATAATGAACTTGTCATCCATAACGTCTATTGACCGTTTTTCTGACTCACCCCAGTCACTGTTTTCATATTTATTGTGTTGTAATTAGCTTGATGTTCAAACACAAAAAGCAAGTCTTGTTCGTCATTTTGTCGTTCTCTTGAAGATGGATTAATTTATTCGGCACGTGATTGAATAACTACAGAAATATTGTACAGTTAATATGCATCTCTGATCTGATCCGCTCCATATCATAATTTATCTTACCTTAGACTTACTGTTTTGCAAGCGTAATACAAAGTTGATGGTTATCATCACGGTAATAGTTATAGAATGCCACGTACCTGAAAATAACACATAACTTACAGTCAACTAGTCAACTAACCCGGATGTACACGGATGATGTGACAGATTGTATGAGTCTTTCTACAAATTGTGCAACCCCTGCTAAAAAGACGTAAATAACCTTCAGCTTTTCAGGAGGAAGTTGTGTTACAATCCACCCTGAATTGTCTCACTGTATTTTCGTTTCCAAAATCATCTCACACCTCTCATCTTAAGGAGGGTTTTACACTTGCCGAAAGTATTCGGAAACGAGTCACTAGAAGAATTATGAGGCTGAGGATAATACTGTACCCAGAAAGACTAGTAAAATTAGGCCAATTTTTAAGAAACTACACCTATCCCGAGGGAGTCCTAATTCTTACCTTGTCTCATATACCAGGTCATTCGCTGGTACATCACTTCTCAGCAAATATGGAAGGGTGTTTCACAGGTCACTCACGAAAGCACAGTGATGGAACAGGCTGGTTACTTTGCAGGCTTCACAGTTAATTTCTGTTCACAATGGAACACAGTAAACTGTATGGTCAAGTATAAGTCAGTTGATAGTTTCAAAATATTACTCCACCGATTGATATGTGGGAGACAATCAGAGCCACAAATCTCCCGACCGTTATACTAGCTCAGTCTTACGGGTCCTTAGCTGATGGAGGGTCATGTCAGTGGGCGTTGCTGAAGTGATTACAGTCAGAAACGTGGTTAAATTTACTTTTTATTTAGTTCCATCTACTTTTTATTCACCTCGTCCAAAACAGTTTTCCACCAACGATCACAGAGACAGAAACGCCCGAGTAAAGGTGTCTATTCTTCTGGTAACAGTTTTTAAATATATGAAGCTATAACTACATTTAGACTTACCGTAACCTTGGACCTTTGGGGCTCCGGTAGTAGTTCATGATCTGTGTGTACAGGGGTCGCATTCCTGTACATTCATTGAGTACGCCCACAGAATCCCAGCTGTAGAGTAACCGAATCATGTAGGTGATCATCTGTGTTTTTGGTTTGAATCCGTACTGAACTATGAACATTTTCATTGAGACTTTTGTAACTGGCACTTTTGTCAACCCGTCGGTAGTGAAGTCGCTTCGAAGCGGATTACGCTGTTGCTGTTGATGATCCGATCAACAGTTGGTCAAGTGTTTTGATATGCACTACAAAATCAATCCAACCTAAGGACAACTACTTTGGAGTGGTCGCCCATTTTTGTAACATATACTCAATAAATCAGTAGGCTGTATCTGCTTAATGTCAACCGCCATCACCACAATTTTTAAAGAAATAAGACAAATACAAGTCGTGAATATTCCGGAAACATCGACCGCCGTCCATTTAATCAAGCAGAGAAAACAAGCAAGAGTTGCACTAGATAACTGCATCGGTGTTCCTTGTACAATTCTACTTCGGCTTCAAATAATTGTATACCACGCTAACATACTGTTGGCAGGTTAATGGATAAATCAGATTAATTCCATTGTTCATTGGGCCATTGTTTATAACTATCTCAATTTTAGCATGACCGACTCAATGATTTTCTTCTTGTTCTGTAGTTAGGAAGAGAACGTTTGTTCAGAGTAACACTTACCTTGCAAATTTTAGCTTGACGTCCCATCAGTTGCTTGCTTGTAGTCTGCGCTGTTACATTATTTTCTGTAATAGTCAACCGTAGGGTAACTAAGAAAATCGAAATCTGGTTTCAATTGTAACTAGGCTTGTAGAGCATAGATAAACTAGATTAACACAATCCCATTCGCTGGTTGGAATCCAGTTAAACCCGCAAAGGTTAGCATTCAGTCTCTTTTAAGTTAACAAGATGTTCTAAACCATTAGTCAATATTGAACTGTACAATGAAACATGCAGCAACTCATTGGTTATCTTCATATGTTTTTACCTTAGGTAAAGGACTATCTGCATCTTGGGTCAGTCATCGCTGCCACCGTGAAGCCTGATTTCATGGGATTTTTGTGGTCACCACAGGGGTTATGTGATTATCGTAACATAGCAAGCTTCGCTCAATGTGCCCTTCAGTGTAATCGGGGAGTTTCAAACAAGGACAGCGTCGTCAACACCAAACAGCAGGGAGTATTGGTGTGAATAGAGTTTATTTGAACTGCTTGACCCTCAGTAACCGAAGGCTCTGTGAAATGACGGAAAGCCTGAATCGAAAATGGAGGTTTGTTTGTTGATCCCATAACATATGTTTGCAGTACCAAACGGAGGTTATAGGCCTGAATGACAAGGCGTTTTTTCCAACTAATGTCAAAATCTTGAATAAGGTAGAAACTGGTCCAGTCGAGAAACTGACGTTCTCTTGTGTGCTGTATTCAGGAAACGGCCAGCAAATTAGCTATAGTTTAAAGAGTCCTGTCACTCATGTGTTGCATCCTTTGACCGAAAAACGGGTATACCAGCAGTTCGACAAAGGAGAAAATTGACCTAACTGTAAATGTTTGAGAGCATTTCAAGTGTACAAGAAAAGTGCGACCCAGTAGATAATTTTGTAATTATTTTTACCGTATATTCCGATAGTTTTTTCGCATAAGATATCGCTCAGTCTGTTATAAATAACATCTTACGAAATCGTATAACGCATATGACCTTTACTGATATAAATATTGATATAGAAAATCACGCGCATTCATCACCACAAATGCGATAATTGTTTTAGTAAGATTTGTCACGGTGGTACATACAGAATACAGTCAACTTGCTTGGGTAATATCTTACGAATCATCTTAAACATTGTAAACAACGTTAAAAATTATCGCACAACTGACCAAACAGATTACTGAAGATCTTTTCAGCATGTGTAGTGAAGAGATAGTTTGCGAATATATTGAAACAGAGAATGAAACATTCGAGATAAAATGTTTTATTTAACAGCCAGTTGTAAGTTCATTATTGTAATTGTACCCAAATCCAAACTTTGGTTTCTTAGTCAATCCGTGAAACGTTAGCTTTAGATAGCTTCAAACGACAGCAACGAGATTCGGACGTGTTGAAAACATTCCTGTTTTAGGGATATTCGCCGCTGTTTAATATACTGTTGCGTATATGAAAAACAAGGTGGATTAGGTGTATCTGAAGTACTTTTTCCTGTTTGTTTGCCAGAAGCTGCGCCCGATCTAGGACCGAACCTAAGTAGTGTCACCTACTATTCGAACTAACTTTGCTTCATTGTTTGCTCTACCCGAAACCAAGACGGAGTGTTTACTTATATCTCATTTTCATTACTAACGCGTATATCTTAGATTACCGTTATTCAGCCGCCGTTGGAAGGTAATGGAAAACTAGCAAGACAACCGTGCCTTTGATCAGCAGAACAGCTATCTAGCTTCACCTTTTTTAACACATTTCTAATCAACTGCGCGTAACTTTTAAACAGAACTAATTTAAAGACGTTTCGACACTTTCAGCTATAAGCTGATTCAATTCTCAAGACGACTTTTTTCACTTGTATCTAGGTGACAATCGAATGTTGCGATACTTTACTCTCAGGTTATGTTGTAGGTGGATAAACATGAGTTGATTCAGATTGTCCGTGTGTGAATCAGGTTTTTGCCGTTTGATGCAGCCTCTCAGTTTAACGTTGCTCATTTTAAAAAGAATTTAACGTAAACGGGAAACGCTGTGTATGAACTCATGAGTTCTTGGTCATACCGTCGTGAGACATATGATTTATTCCAGCGGATAAGTCACTGCTTTGGTCATAGCTGTAGAACATCTAACTGAGCCATTTGGTCATTCAATTTTCCTGATGCTGTCTGTATATCTAGACACTACGCGAAGTATCTTGTGCTCCATATTCAATTACTACTGCCGACAGGTATTAAAATCGGGTAGATTGTTACTGTCACGAAATGTCTGTAAATGCATGTAACTTCATGGATAATGCAAAGTTGAAAGTTTGCTCAGGCAACACTTGAATGTCTCTTCACCTGATTTCTGAAGTGGTCCCACGGCGGAATCTAAGTGGTTTTCAAAATTGTACCCGCAATTTTACTCGGCACTTGCCATCATATACTAGTTTATCGTGGAAGCGTAAGCCGGCAATGTCTACGGATCGTTTTACTCGTTGTGCTGTGAGTGTCACTTGCTTAAGTCCACTGTTAAATTTTGTCACAAGCAGTGGGGCAGAGCGGATTTGGAATTCCATGGATCTTTTACTTAACAGCCAGAGATATACCGATTGGTGGCAATTACAGTTTTGCACTCATCATGCTGTAAGCTTACAGCCATCAATCCTGAGTCTACTCAGCCAACTAAATAAACCTACCGTAACTCAGAATTGATTTGGAGCGTTGATTGTGCTACAAGTAATAGGTTGTCGTGCAACTTCACCTCGAAATATCTTGTTGGGCCGTCAGTTAATCTGACAAAATATTGATGGAAAATTGTCAGAATATTGAGTCGTTTGCCAAGTTTTGTGAAGTCTATCATCAATGTGGATCAAAATTACATCTAATCCCAAAATTTCTGAAAACCACTTTTAAGCATCACATTATAGACGACCTAGTCCTCAAGTTGCCTGCAGGCTTTGGATATGGTGTGGCGGATTAACTGTCTAAATATAACAAAAACAATGAACGAATCCTCCAAATGTAAAAGACAGATTGTCAAATTGATGGGCATTTTATATGACTACACGGTGGGATTTGAAAGTCGCCTTTGTTTTGGACAAATCTGGATTCAGGGTTAAACACACTGAATCCTACCAAGACTGCACGGTTGTCACGCAGTGACATGAATTTTGTACACACTCCCTTCAACCTCGTTTGAGTAAAGCACCTAGACGATTGATCAACCAACGGCTGTGTGTGACATCCCACTGCTCTCGGACATGCGGAATGCACCGTAAGTTTCGCTACATAGTTGGTCTGTCAAGAGCGATGCGAAACCTATAAAAGAGCAAACAAGCGACTGTGGTTTGGGTGCTATGACTGTCGACTCTGCCCGAAACTCAGGTCATGAAACTGAAGTTTCAAACTGAGTTCACATTGCCTTCTATGTTTAGATGACTTTCGATCTGTACCGCAGTTAGATGTAACCGAAACGCGACCGGAGTATCTAGGAATTGTGCGACGTTTAAATTACGGCAAGGCACGCAGTAAGCCCTTTTGGATAAATGTCGCCGTTTACGACCTTCTCGAGACTTAGACCTCTGGGCAACTCATGATAGGAATCGGAAAACATTATTGTCACTGGTGACAAATAAAGAAGGAATAGGATGTTACCAAGATTCTTTGTTTAACATATCATTCTGGGAAGCATAATAAACGTTTAACATGCTTTACGACACGGCAAACGCCCAAGCCTAACTCAGGAGAGGTTTGTTAATGACATTCGAATGATTCTGTTTATAACTCCTGAACTTTAGCAAAGACAGAATTAAACTGCCTAAACTGATTGGAAATCGGTGCTTCTTCAACCTTGGTAGAAAATAAACAAGATTGTTTGCATCTCACGGTCGGCATTTCTGGTGCGAAATGCATAGCTCTCACGCATTAGGTCTGTATTTCCACGGATGGGCACTGGCTGAATAATAACTCGTTTAAGTGGAATAACGTAGTTGGAAGCTGTTACGGATGTTATGGTAGTAAGTATACACATGATCCTTGATGAATAAGAGTTATTTACCTGGTTAACACAACGTACTCATTTTTAAACGTAACCTTCGACCATATATTTGACTAAATGCAATTCCACTGACTCCAGTATGCTTGCATTTGGCAGACTGAAGTCTCATAAATGTACCCCCAAAAAGTTGTGAACAGTAATGGTGTTGTTCGTAGTTCGGTTTGATGGTTTTGGTATTGGTATGTTCGCCGGGATTGGCATTTAGGTTGCTAACATTTCATCACCAAGCGAGTTGATATCATCAGTGCATGAGAGTTTCAGTGTATAGCTTCTGGGCATGGAGTTTGAGATGACCAAACAGGATCGCTCAAAATTACAACCGAATTTTGCAAACACTGCTCAATTCCACTGATCGAAAAGCATATACATTCTCACCAAACTCCACGCCCAAAAACTATACACGAAAACACTTGCGTAATGATGAAGTCACCTCGCTTGGTGATGAAATGTTTGCACCCTAAATGTCAAGCCCGGTGAACCTACCAATACCAATACCACTACTACGAAAAATCGTGCGGATGATGATAGCTGTTTAATTCACACACCAACTATGGTTTGGTAACTGTTTTATTTGAATGGATTCCCTACAAAATCGGCTAATTCTAAATTTGAAAACACTGAACGTCTTAAAGTCGAGTGAATGACAAATGGTAAAGTATAAGGCGAACTAAGAATGTTAACATTTGGTGAAGGATTGATGTGCAAAGAAATTCAAGTGAACAGTTCTGTACAGGTATATACAGTAAACCGAAACATTCTTTCATCCACCGGGAGCTTGCATGTTTTTCCATTGGCTCATATCCGTTATTGTGAAGCTAGTTGGATTGGAGGGAATAGAGTTTATACAAACTTTGTCAGTCGGGAATGTAATAGTTTAACATCACAAACTATCTCGTAATCCTCAGATCGTGGAATAAAGGATAAATTCATAACCAAACAGCTTTCATGTACCCTTTTGGTCCTAATGAGTTCTCATATGTCGACATCCATAAATCATTCAACACTGTTCCGTTTAGAACGCCAGAGAGCAGCGCAGACATGATGACGAGGTAAAACCTAGCTATCTGGTTGTGTAGTTTATAAAACGGCTGAACTGTGGACTGTTCAACGGAAAGTTAATTACTTTTAGATATGCAGTTGAGTTTGAAAACACAACTTATCCTTTCTGTTTATCAGAATTTACTTGGTCGATGATGCACATCAAACGGGGGAGATTTGCCACAATAGTTATGCAACTAGCCCAAATGTCTACCACCCACCGCCCGAACAGCGACTATCTAAAACTCAAAAATACATCTGAGGTCAACATCAAGCAAGTCAATGTTATGTACACATTGGGAACCTTGTTTTGGGGCTGACTTAACTACTGGTACTACGTATTGTTCATGGTTTGTCAATGGTATTCCGAAGGCGACTGCGGATGTTTGGGCGGGGCTTACTTATCTCTTTGGTCAGAAGCATATTAAGATATTCTGATAACTACAAAAGCAAGTCTGATGCGGTGTACTGGCTAGTTTGTTTTGATGTGGGTATGCCGAAATTCTGCCGCCAATCTTGTTGAGATTTAGAGTGGACATTTCTGATAAGAATGGTCTGTCTGTGAGCCGGCTTGGTTGAGTTTTCCATTATACAAACAAAAGCAGACAGACCACCAATTTTACTAGTGAATGCCATTTAACTGCGGTCCAAATGCTGCTTGCTTTGATGTGAATGAGTTTAAGTGAAATGGGCAAACAGTCCGCTGATTTTGTTTTCGAAAGTAGCCAGAGCTGACCTTTAAATAAATGTAAGTTTTGCTGAGATAAGATGTGTGTTAAAAAAAAACATTTGGAAAATCCGAAAGAATGTAATTTTTGTTGTTAGCCGACGGAACTGGGCTTCAAACTTGGAGAGCCCACAGTACGTGTGTAATTTGAATGCCCAGTCATCTTTTGGAATATATTGGTCAACGTTGAACAAGTTCAAGTTGATTTTCATACTACAACATATAAGCGTGCTTTAGAATATTTGTAATTCGCGTTTTATTTCCGAAAAACAATGAGAAAACGCAAAAAATAGGTAACAATATCAATGCAGTATGACAATGTGTAGTAAAATTTGACGTTTCGTTTATCTGTTTCTGCAAGGTCGTGAAGTGAAACGGTCAGTTGGTTGCAGACTGTGTTGTTTCATTACCGATCAACTTACTCTGGCCCATACAATGAATAATGCCTAACCTTACAGACTTGTAGTTGATCGTTTTGACTCTCAGAGCAAACGGATAGAGAGGTGGTTGTATGCACAAATTGAGCAGCATCAAACGGATAGTTTCAAGCTATTAAACACATTCAAGACGGAAGCCACTAAATTTCTGACGCAAATAATGCCTTGAGATGCAGGCAACTGGACAGTGAAGCAATAGATTTCCCCGAAAAGGAATCCATTGTGTCTTTTTTAAAACAAACAATGTGTTTTAGTTAAACATGACAATATATCATTATAGTTCTGCACAACTTATGTAGCTGGTACTCGAGTATTCGCGACACTATCCTTACTACCTGGATCGTATTCAAAACATCGTTTAGGACATAGAAACTGCCACACCGCCAAAAGTCATCAGTCATTTTCGTCATTAAAATACTTTCTTACAGTTCATCTCCTAACAACTGCGGGCCAGTTAACATTCGAGATGCTTCGCTGTAAAAAATTTAACGTCAGGCTCTTGTTGGAATGAACGGTGTCCCATCAGAGGTAATATGTGAATTAATAATGGAAGAAGAAAACAGATTTTCAAAACACATGCTGTCTTTGGCTGCTTAGGTTCACGTTGTTAACCTGTTATTCCCAAGTTATCAGCATTTATCGCATTCCTTCAGATTGTGTTTTACATCTCCGAATCAAGTTTATGAATAGGTCTGCAAGCAAACTCTGTCTGAACTTCACATAGGACATGAAATACAAACATTAAGAGACGACAATAACTGCCGAAGGATTCAGGTTATCAAAGTGAGAAGTACTGACCAAGATAAATAACATGAAATGAACAGTGGCTAATCAGAACGCGGTAAACTAACTGAGAGGAAAATGCAATTGGACTTTTAAAATCAATACTCGACATGAATAGTTACGTGCACTTCTTCATAAAAAGAACTCGAAGTTGCAGAATACTGGCAACGTTTATACGGATAGTGAAAAGCAATATGACAACTGAATCTGCATCTCACTTGGTGAAAGTTCTATTTGTGTCGCCCAATGTTTCTATAAACATCCAACTTATCAGGGAGACAATGTGATGATAGCATCTGGTTACGTGAATACTATCACAAACAGTGGCGACGGAATGTTCAGCCATGATACTGCAACCAGTCGCAATGCGACCTCAGCGATGTATATGTCAATGTGGTCAGTCCAGTAACACATTCAGCCGAATGAAACTGTCCGCCGGTTAAGCGTATGCATTATTGCTGAGAGCTAATCCGACCGAAAATCGCGTTTGGCACATATTTTCAAAAGGGACCAGCCAGTAAAATAGAGAAGACTATAGAACCAAAATCAGCTGTGTGTGACTTTTAAGATATAGCATTCAGAACACAACCAATGATTTGATTCTGTAGCATATGTTACTGTCTATGACACCAATAACATTTTCAACTCTAGGTCTGTGTTGGTCAGTCACGTTCAAAAATTTGTAACCACCTATCCAAGTCTATGTCAGCTTGCAGCGCACTCCGCTGGAAACCAGCATTTACTTCCGTTTGTTTGAGTTCATCAACTGTCAGTCATTTAAAGAGGAGAGTAGACTGTTATAGAAATATATGTTGCTTGGATTCGATCACTGTGAAAATCCAACGGTCATGGTACCCATAAATTTAACTATCCACATATTATCTCCTATTTACTACAATACCCCTTCGCTTTACTGTTTTTTGTTTGTATAGGAAAAGTGAGTAAAAGTTGCACATAGTAATTCCATGTTTAAATCCAATTTCCTACTGTTTACGGTTAGTACAGAGGTGGTACTTATCCACTTAAGGATAGGCTCCAGTTACATAACGTCCCAAACGTTTGAAATTAATTCAAGTGAAATATAAACGAGAGCGGTTGAGGGCAGCTCATCTTACTTAAACCACTATTCAGAGAACATTCAGTGGCTAAATCATTGAGACAACTACTCCCATTTCATAGTAGAAAACATCCAATATAACAAGCTCAAATAGTTTGTTCACTGATTGTTCGTTTATAGTCCTAAATTTGAAGGAAAAATTACTGGCGTACGGCTTTCCTGTGATGGTGTATTCAGCTACTTGATACAGGTGGTCAATTAGTTTTACTATGGGTCGCCTGGCCGACAGTCATCACCTGGATAACATGTCTGAGGCGTTGATAAGTAAGGTTATATCAGGCCAATTGAGGGTAATTCATAAATGAACGTTAGAAAATGCTAAGGTCATCAAAACTTGTTTTTAGAATCCGTGCTTTTATCTACTGATCTGCTAAATCGCCCCAGCGGGTTCATATACTGTTCAGCAAGTCCGGTCGTTTTAGGGTCATACAACGATTTCTTAACTGCAATTGCAATGAACATTTTGTTAGCTATGAACTTGTTGAATTTGTTACTTTAGAAGTTACCATCCGATGGATATGAAACCACTTCATGAGAAACATATCCTTAGGCGGCAGATGTTAAACTAGATGGGATAAAAAGTTAGGCCAGATATCCAGAACTTTTCCTTGTGGACTCAGTTACTCGCCTGTGTCATACGAAATTCACAAAATTAATGAGGAGTTTAACTGACCTGACATGATTTCTCAAGCAGATGAAGCTGAACTAAGTGAAAGCCATTATTGGGCTCTACACCTGATAAGCCGTACGGTTAGTGTGTTAGCATAATAGATACGCAGTAGGGAAACGCTTGGACTTTCGTCCTTTTCGAACTAACATGCACGTAAACGGCAAATACTCCACTAGCAGAACTAGGAATCATGCTGAGAGCTCAAACATGAAGTGTTTATATTGGCCAATTCAGCATCAGCTTTGTTCTATGGAGAGTCTGCATCTCAGAACATAACGATTATAGCATCCTAGTTAAATGTTACGGAAGGCAAACTTAGCCATAATGGTTGGTCTATCACTTGGGACTGATCATACTGGCGTATTACAATTGTGTGCACAAGTGCATATTACAATCGTGTTCTTGTTACAGCTGAGAATTGAATACCCGCGCCATGTTTTCCTTAGTAACCTGTGCTGACTATTGCACCAGTGATCTCAAGTTAGACACGGATGAATTATCCTGTGTTTTTGTTTAACCAGATTCACCTGTGGGTAATGTTTAAACTGCCCGATCGCCCCCAGATGGGACAGTTGCCATTCAGTTAACAACAATAGGTGGCTGCATTACTGGGACCTCTCTTAAAGTTAGAATCACAGAAATAGATCAACTTATTAAGCGACATTTTTGCGGCTGGTGAAAAGTAAGGAATTTGGTTTATAGAAATTTAGTACCACATTCACGTAGACTATTATCTAGAATCTTTCAAAAAGAATCACTACGAATACTTATTGCTTTTCTCAGAACAGGTCAATAATGCGTATCTTCGTAACCGACGGGTTTCGAACTCTGGTCTTAATTTCGCGAAACAACCGTGTTAACTACTCTCAACGATGCAACACATGTAATCGTATAGGCACTTTTTCTTCGGGCTAGTACTAAGCAAACTAATGTGGATGGAGTGGCAATGGGCTCGCCTTTAGGTCCACTGATAGCTGACGTTTTCATGAGCAAACTCGAGACCAACCAATTGAGTGCGGTCATTGAACAATTTGCATTTTATAAGCGCTATTTTGGTGATATTTTTTTCATCATGAACGATAATTCCAACATGGACAGCTTTTAACTCAGCCCACAGCAGTATGAAATTCACCCAGGAGTCGGACAACAACGGTCAAATGAATTTCTTGGATGTTGGCATAGTAAGACGGGAAGATGGCTCAATCCAACGACAGTTGTACAGAAAACAAACTTGGAGTGGCCAATACATTCACTTTGACAGTTTCGTTCCGCTAAATCAAAAACGAAACCTCATACGATGTCTGACGGGTAGGGCGTCAAAGGTCTGCACTCCTGACAATTTACAAGCTGAGCTAGACTTTCTACAAGAAGTGTTCATGGAGATTGGCTACCCAACACGTTTCATGCAGAAGGCCATGCAGGGGGTAGAGTTGAAATTTAAGTCACCTTCTGCGAATAAGAAACTTGCGTTTATCAGTCTTCCTTTCAAGGGTGATCCCATGGCTGAAGTCA
>LUCH01001987.1:10292-30625 GCA_013368495.1 Paragonimus heterotremus | reverse complement strand
TTTTGCCGATATATCTCTCGTTTAATTTGTACGTCCACCTTTGAGCCTATCCAACACCGTTACGACTCTTCTTTGGTACTACTATATTTTGGTCATTTTTATCATTTGACTGATTAGGCCACTACACAAGCAACCTCCTGGGTAATGGCTAGCTTGGTAGCTTTATCAAGCAATACTGGAAACTTCATGTCATAAGTGGGACACCGTTCAATTTATCTAAGATTAACTGTTCTCTGCAAGTGTTCTCAAGGTCGCTGACGTCGATAACAAACTATGAGTTGCTTATTACAAAGCGCTCTTGGTCAGAAATATCTGCAGCCATTTCCACCACAACTCGTAGAGCCACGCCCCAAGTAAAGATGTATTGTTAGTCGAAGTCAGATTGAAAGATGGAACATATCCTGAGTAGGGCTGAACGTTTGGTTGGTCAAAATGTTGCTTCCATTACGCTGCCGAAACGAAGTTGAAAATGGGCATTGTTAATTGCTCAACATCTCCTGAGTTCACACTACAGTTTGAATGCTATGGAGGCAGTTCGAGTAATTTACGGTCGTTAGGCTTCCCACACCCACCGAAAACAATGCGAACCGATTATCAGCTTGTCATTGTCGTAGTAATAAACTCCAAATCATCTATTGCATGCTTCTCACTTTGCTCTCTGTTTCTATTCGTTAACGTATTAACGAAAGCTTGCTTTCATTACGTAAACACAGTTAACTTCGGTGTGTGCTTGTAAAGATTTAGTCAAATATTATCGCGCATATTGTGCAAACTTACGACTCTGATTTCTATGGCTAAGTTGGTAGTTAAGTAAATAATTGATGTCGGGGTGAGGGTTAATGAAGGTGGTTGCACAAAGCAAATTTCCACCTGAAATATCATTATCAGACATTTAATAACATGCCACCCAGACTAATTGTATTGTTATAATTAATCGAAAACGCGTTTGTCGAACAACGCCCCCTGGAAATGTAGAACGTTATAAGCAGAATACGAAAATTGACACATTACTGTACACAAGCTCTAAGTGATCTATACCTAGACGTTTGACCGTCGGTAGTTTATAAATTGCCTTTTGCAATTTGAGACATCTGGAGACCAGATCGCACAATCCCAGACCGGACAAAACATTTATTATCCAAACTATTGGATGTCTAACCATGCCCCCATCAAGCAGTTGTTAACATATTGGCTATTGTCACGAAAGAAAACCTATGTCCATAGAAGAACGTTAGAGTTTGTATCTTATTTTTGATAAGCAGTCCATTCTGCACTGTTAACATAAATATCAACAAACGAACAACTTTACGAAGAGAATGCCTTCAAAATTTGTTAAAATGGATAAGTAACGCAGCGCGCCTATTTGAGCACAGCTGTACTGCTAACATTTCGCCTTTGTAAACTTGTTGCTGAATAGTGAAACTCTGTAAACAACTTAAGGTTTTTTGTTGCAATCAACCAGCAGTAGAGTCACAAGTGAAAAAATGTGTATACATGTAACTAGTGTATGCGGCAAGTGTGCAATGACACAATCTGTTGGTTGGCAAGTTGACGAAACTTGATTCAAAACTGAACGATGTTATTCTAACGGGTGAACTGAAAACACTGTTACGAAGAGCGTCAACATGAAACATTAACTGTCCAGAAATATGTTGGTTGATAAGGCGGGTTTTTGCAGTAGGTTACCAAAGCTGGAAAACAAACTTTTCAGAAATATATGAGGATCACATTTTTGGGTTAAACGTGAGCATAATCCTTTTCAACGTGCCTATCATTTAAGCAAAATTCAATTTACGGGCAAATCTCTGAGCAGATCACCATAGCACGCAAGTACAGTCACAGAGAATCGTTAGATATGGCTTTGGCCTGCCGTAGTTTGATCAGAGCTACCAATCGGCTGCTTACTCGCCGGTACATATTTCCTCAGCCAACTCAAACCAGCGACCGTCAGGTGTGAAATGTGCAATTCAGATTCATATTCCCTTGCAATCATGGACTCACTGAGAACAGCGATCTTGTGGCATTTTTGTGGATTTGTTATTTCTAATTCCAAATTCCCCGTAAACCTTATTAATGCTTGCTTCAGCGTAAGACAATTCGTCAATCTTTAGCAGTTTCCTTATCGACAGGGCGAACTGTATTCGAGGATACCTCGTTAGTCTACATTACTTTTAGTGATCCTCATAACATTCAAAAGCGACAGTATTATTGAGTAACCTGTGCTACTCACGAGTGCATGCATACCTTGAAGAATCTGGAGAATTTTGTTCATTCCAACCACTCCGTCGCATTCTCATTTGTCGGGCTTCATTAAATCAAATTGCCTTTAACAAAAGCAACACACTTCTGTGTGAAAAAATATCACCTGTTTTCTCTCCGAAAGTTGTTTCTGTTTGACGCAGTGCGATAAGTTAAGGCCTGGTTGAAGAGGAGAATATAAGATTATACAGGGTAGACTGTTTTCAGGCAGACAGCATATTTTATGACTGATAGTTAGGAGGAAGCTGAACGATTAAAACCAATAATTTTTGTGAAATTGGCTTAGACGACTGTTTCAACTGGATACATAGTTATTTCAATGACCGATGAGTAAAGAAGTCCACGTTCAGATACTGAAACCAGTAAACATCTGAGCAGCATGCCATACATGCTGCGTAATTTGCAACTTCCGCACAGATGTAAATCTCTACTTAACAATATCGAAATATTGCAAAATGTTTCAATAGTGCACTCGTTAATCCCCACTCACTTTAGAGTCAGAATGTTATGAATTAATCGTCGTTCGCAGGAAATCACAACTGAAACATTTCCATCAACATTAGTAAGACAATGGAAAGATGCCAGCCACTATGTTATTCGGAGTAGTAGCTCGTACATTCAGGCCCCTTATGGATTGTAAGCGTGTTACCTCATTGATACTAAGATCCACAGAGAAGAAATAGTGGCTTGAGAAGAGAGATACAAGGTGATAGGCTCAATGTCGATACAGCATTTCTTCCGACACATGAGAACGGGGTCGATTAGCTTCGGTAAACTGAAGGGCTCTTTTGCGAGTGCTCCGAAAAATCACAGGAAATGCGTCATAAACTTTGACTCTATGACTTAGTTGGACAATGAGTTTCACTACTGTCGATGCTATCACACGCGTATATGGGGTTCCATTCTTGTTTCCATTTTGGTTCACTATATCACACATAAGGTTGCAACTTTATTTGGTTTAGATACAGTGGTCGTCAGAAGGTTCTTCTTCCTAGTTGACCAAATATCATTTAGGTACAATAGTTCTAAGTTCACTGCTCCCTAAATTACGGCTGTTTTCTCTACTTTTGTAAAAATGTTGCTGATGTTATTTTTGGCAATATATGCGGCAACTTTGTCGTTAGATTTTCGCTTGTGCGTAACCTCCTTACTCGACATAAAAGGCTCCTACTCCGATGCATGGGACAGAGACTTACGGGGTTCATGTATTGCTGTCAATGTAGGCTTGTTCTAAATTTAGTGTGAATGTAGTCAAACAGTTTGAGCGTCGTGTTAACATGTTATTGATAAATGGATTGAGAATAACACAACGTTATGAGCAAGTTTTAGTGCTCTCTTCCTTTATTAGTGTGATTTCGATTACAACACTCCTGAGGAAGGCCACCCGAGGTGGTCGAAACTTAGAGTATTACAACTTGCTCATAACGTTGTGTAGGCTTGCTCTGTTTAGACCTTCTTGTTGTGTGGAACTCTGTCTGGAAGTATGAAATCGGTTACGCTTTCATGTGTGGTTAGAAAACATGAAGTGTAACTTTGGAGGAAGTCGCACAGTATCCGTTTTACGATTGTTTAAACATGTTCAGTAAGTAAACGACGCATTTTAAATTTACACCTGTATCAAGCGCAGACCTTTGTGAAAGTAAAAACTTCAAAGGTTTTCCAGTGGTCATTGGTTTAACTTGAGCTTTTTATCGATTTGCAGAAGTGATTTTCATCAACTTCGGCCTTGTTACTCCTCTTTTACTATATATAGCGCAGTAAAGGTCAGAATACGAGGCCAGTTACGCGTCTGGTTCACATAGCTATCACAGTGAGTACCGTGTGTGATTTTCATTGCACAACCCACGGAAATAACGCCCCATCTGTGATTTTCTCGGTAAATCAATCGGTATCTTTTTATAAAAAATTTATCGCGCACGTAAGCTCTATGAGAAGTTACCAAACGTTACTTAGAAGCAATTTAAACACTGCGGTTGTGAAGTTCAGACAGGTAACCTGATATGTCTAAGTAGCTCCCTTCTACACCCGCACATAATCAGCCAACTGGTGCTCGACTGTTCTTCCTGAAATTTCTGCATAAGTAATATGGATAAACGGTTAATTGTGTTCAAATCAACTTTCTACCAACATTCTATTACATTCTTATACAGACATACAAAAGAATTGAAACATTCCATTTACATCCTCTGCTCGAAATCTATAAGGTTACGCTCGACAACTGGGTAGGTTAATATCAGTCGCACACTTAACTCATGCAGATTATGTACAACACACTGCTGGTGACACAGTAAAACTCTTCTCAACTTCAAGAACAGGACTTTTACTCTCTACAGAGCATAGGATCGGCTGTCGTAGGCTAATCGGCGATGTTTCAATATACTTGAACATTTGTGAGCTGTGAGTATTCATCAAGGTCTTAAACGAAGATGTGATATTGACACTGTGATCTGTAATCAATAAGTGCCTTGTAATGGGTAAAGCGGCGTTTCGCCCTCGTTGAGTGTCGCCCGTTGGTGGATTAGTCAGTGCAACTCTCAATCAATCTGGGAGATGCCCCTTGGCCCTGGTTTTAAGCCGTTGGTACTAATCACAATCCAGCCCGATTTGTACGTTTAATCGTTTCAGCTAAGTCTTGTCGATTTCGCTTTCATGCTTGTCACATGCTTACGACTGATGAGAGTGTGCGGAATGAATTTATATCGTAATTTATATCTTCTGACTAGTCTATTCAGATTCTAGATTAGGTGACAATTTCGTAAGACTGATTAAACAGCACGTTCCAGGAAATATGGCGGAAAACAAATTGTGCAAACGGCATTTTGACACCATTTTGACGTTTATCAAGTTTGAGCATTAATACTCTTGATAAACTGCTAACAGGACAATGGAAGCTAAAGCAAACGTCGCTGTTAAATGGGCATTCCGAAAAATTGACAAAGTCTCACAACTTCATAAACAGGAGAAAGCGGCCAAATCGATAGGCTCAAAGGAGAGATTTTTCAATTTTGCAGTCCAAGGGTTATCAACAAGTGAATGGCATCAGATACAGGTTGAAGTCTTCTCTATATTACGTGCACGCAGTCACCAAGTTTTTCTTGGTCCAAACCTCCAGAGTATTAGTTCTACGTAATCGCGGGAGC
This sequence comes from Paragonimus heterotremus, assembly GCA_013368495.1. Classification (NCBI taxonomy): domain Eukaryota; kingdom Metazoa; phylum Platyhelminthes; class Trematoda; order Plagiorchiida; family Troglotrematidae; genus Paragonimus; species Paragonimus heterotremus. The sequence goes on along the minus strand of LUCH01001987.1, from coordinate 25,226 downwards.
AATTTCTAAAACTATGTCGTTTCTCAAGTTTTATGCCAGTTCATTTGCAGCTCCAGTGACACCTACAAGAACAAAACAACCCGAGTGGTTCGGCGTGTGATTGAACACCTCCCTAAATGATCAAAAACTGATGATACAAAATTCTCGAATCGGCTTATCCATCGCTCGAAATCTCACATCATCGGCTGTTGAACACCTAGTCATAGCAGATCCCCAAAGTGATCCACTTAACTTAATCAAGGAATGCTCGCGCAATGAGAACCGGAAGCTACTGCGAGGCTACCTTGACCTGAACTCATCAGTCGGCTCTATGTGCGTGAAACCGATTGAAGCAACCTTTCTGGTAGCTGTGGTGTTGATAAGATGACATCTGTTGTGAATTTATGCATGTCCATTTCCTCTACGTTATTATTTGTCTACCGTCTGTAGTCCTGGGCGGATAAGAGTAAACGAAACGTAAATATATTGTATCAAACGTCTGATTTCTGCGCCGATTAAGTTTCTGACTGGAACCCATTATTATAATTTACGTTGCCCGAATTCTTAAAATCTAACTTTTACAATTTCATCTAATTACATACTTTATAGTAATGTTGTAGAAATCGCTGAAATGTTGAGCCAACTTAGACAGGTATTAACGCAGACCACTGGATTAACTGACATCTCTACGGTTAACTAGTGTTTATAGGTTTTAGCAGGACTGACATACATAATGCTAATAACTAATTCCCATTAAAAGGTGGCTTTTGTAGTAGGCAGTTGCATACTTATTCGCCGCAGCCTACACCGTTAGTATGAATCAAAATACGATTGAGTTTAGGTAGTGTGCTGCGGTATGTGCGAATACGCCTTGCACGATTTCTGTACTAATTTGAACAAAGAATCCGAAAGTGCTTTTGTTGGTCCTCGTGGTTCGCCTGCTACAAAAGATTTGCCAATAACTAGGGAAGGCTGCTCGACAATGCGGTAAATCCTGGAGATCTCAAGCTCTCCCGTGCAGAATCTCAATCATTTGTTATCCCGGAAGTTGAAATCGGATTTATGTGGTTGTGCGGCAAGCACGAGCATAACATTAAAAATGGCCTCACATTAGCTGACTGGATTATTGCATTTAAACCTTAGGCAATTAATACTGGATACAATGCGTCGTCTCGATAACCGTATATTCAGCATTACTCAGTCAAGTTGAAAACATTGATTCCATTTGAGTTTCTGACCAGTATTCATGTTATATGGTAGCTGAGTTATTGAGTAACACACATATGATGGTAGCCGCTTTAGTTAGATGCACATTCAAGATAAGTTTGAAGACATTTATTTCGAACAGTAATAACTTAATGTGTTGCTTTCCACCTGCAGGATGAATCTCCACTGCCCTGATCGTTCCTTCTCGGAAAACTGCCTCTCATGTTATCTACCAGTTCACTTGCAGTTGCGGTGACTCATACATTGGCAGAACGGGCCGAAACTTACTACAAAGGAAGGCGGAGCACATCTCCAAGTGGCTATTGCAAACAATGACTCAACGTGGGTCAGTATGCCAACACTCGAACAGAAGTCCGGCGTCTTCGATCGCGAAACACTTAATCGCAACAGGTCATGTGGTTGACCATATCACTCCGTGCATAGTCCTATTGCGCGACCGCAACCCTAGGCTGTTGACGTTTTGTGTGGCATTGTTGATCAAGCGTCACGCACCGGTCCTTTGTTGGCAAAAGGTGCTGACGCAATCAATTTCGTTACCGTGGCAGTGAACCCTGATTACTCCCATGTTGATGTTCGTTCATTTCATTGTTTCGTCGCCAAGCGCTTAACCTATATAACCGAGCGTTTTATGTAATCGACTGATGAAAATAAACGAAATGCTTGCATCTCACAATGTATGCCTTCTTGCCGTCTTAATGAACTGGATAAAGGGAACTCAATGTTTCAAATACCTTAATGACCTGTGAAAGCATAAATTAATGACTGAGAGTAATGGCCGTTGCCATTGTAACACGTTTTAGAATACGTGAATAGAAGCAATGTGGTATTTTAATATACCATCAACTTGCTTGAGTAAAAATGCAACAGAAATATTACCATTAAGTTACAGAACACGGAGCTTATCAAGCAGATTTTCTTAGTAATTTATCGTCTTGTCGATTCACTTACAATGCACATCGTAACAGAACTACAGTTTACAGTCCTAACAATCATACCATTAGAAATGCAGATAGAAAATCCTATCATTCGCTGTTCAGGCTACGGGACAGTTTTAGGTCCAGTGACCAAAGTCATTTGTTCCCGTCCCTGTGGTCAGGCTTTTGTGCTGTTTTGATCCGGTGGTTTGTGCTAACTACGACTTCGGTCATTGCAGGTTCAGCCGTGTGATACTGACCAAAGAGAAGCAGCCAGACAAAAGGCAGATGCGTTCGCTGTGGATGGTGCTAACATGTTGTGTTTTGGTTCGGTTTGATGTTCGTTTTTGTCTAGTCTGATTTTGTGTGCATGTGTGATAGGTTTGTCCGTGAAATATTATTGTTTCTGTGTGAGTGTGCTAAATATCTTGAGATGTGACTCTCCAGCTTGTTCTAGGTGGTTGATGCTGATGCGTAATTGTCACCTGCTGCCTTGCGGTACAGACTTTCGAACCGAAAGCTTTGGTTGAGGGCCCTAATCCTACTTCTGTGTAGGTCTGCGCCTCGTTACAATATCCATAACCCACGTAAATTATGACCTAACAACGTAAATCGATTACCACGCTGCATAAGCCGTAGCACAGGCTAAATCAGGCCGCCTTATCTGCTGCACACGGCAGGGTAGATGGGAGAAAATATGCTACTGCTAGGCACTCACCTTCAGACTGTCCCCTAACATGAATCCTCGAGCAGATAATGTTCACTCAAGTTTCAGTAACCCGAAGATCAACCTGAAACAGGCCCGGGGAGGCAAACTGCCCTATGATGGAACATGGAATGTGTGAACGCTGCTGGATTGACGGAGTATCACTAGACGGCCAGAAAGGTGCACTCCACTGACCACGATGGAACTGCATCGCTACGGCAACGCTGTAACAGCCTTGAGAGAGACAAGGCTTGCGGACCAAGGTAAGATGCGGGAAGCAAGTCCTGGGAACACCTTTTACCGGATAGGTCACCTGGTAGAAGGTGCTTGGAAGCACGATGTCTGTTTCGCAGTCGCTGCCAACATCAATGATTTGATGATAGGCGAACTGCATGGCTTCGACCCTTGACTACTGTCTATGCGCCTGCGACTTGGTTGAGGTAAGTGTGCGACATTTGTTAGTGTTTATGGTAAAACTGTGTGTCATACTGATGATGATCGTACAAACGACTGGTTCCATGATCACCTGTCTGCCACAATCCATTCGGTGCCGGTGAGTGAGCGAATTTTTGTTTTGGATGAATTGAATGATCCATTTGGGCGAGAAGCGGTAGTCTGGCCGAGAGTTCCCGGACCCTACCGCATTGGTTCATTCGACGAGAACGGGGATCGTCCACTCAAGTGCTAGATATCACAAACACCCGATTCCAGCTGGGTGTGAGTAATATCACGACGTGGATCCATTCACGGAGCAGTCATCACTATGTGATTGTGCGGCAGCGCGACATTCGTGAAGTGCATATCACGCGAGTGATGTGTGGCGGTGAATGTAGCACTGATTATAGGCTGCTCAGGACCAACTTGTTTAAACATGTTTGCAAGTCTTTTCATTATGGATTTCCCGGACAGCGACAGAAGTTGAATGTCAGACGATTGGAGAACTACGAAGGGAGGGCTGCTTTCCAGTGTGTCGTTGCAGTTCGTCTGCACAACGCTCCTGTATACATTATCCAGGAGGGCATGTGGTAATTCATCAAGGAAAGGACCATGACAGCAGCCACCGAGACGATTGGTCTCAAATACCAGGAACCTCCAGACTGGTTTGACGACAACACTGTGGTTATCACCGAATTGGTACGAGAGAAGAATGCCGCGTTTGTGGCCTCCAGAGTGGATCCAGATAATGAAGCGGATAAGGCCGCGTCCCGGGGTATCCGCCGTCAACTAACCGAGCGTGTTCGCAGAATCAAAGACAATTATTGAAAGAAGCAGAATGAGCGGCTGCAGACCTTCGCATATCGTCGACAACATAAGGAGTTCCATGATTCGCTCAAAGCGACTTTCGGTCCATCGATCCGCTCCACTGAAGCAGTGGTAGACGTGGACGTCGAACGTTCGTGCACCCAGCCAGAGGACATTATGAAAATCCGGCTCAGACATTTTGACTGTTATCATTGAATAGGTAACCGTGAACAGCCTTCCGCAACGGGAAACCAGATATTTACTAGCTCTTGCTCCGGGTTTAACAAAGGTGCAAACAGCAATTGGACAACTGCCAACAGGAAGTCGGCAGACGAAGATGGACTGCCAGGTGAGATAATGAAGAATGGCGGACCGTTGCCGGAAGGTGTACCTCTCCAGCTTGTTCGCTTTATCTGGGAGCAAGAATTGATGCCGCAAGAATTCGTGGATGCCCCTATCGTACTCTTATTCAAAGGTAAGGGTAACAAGCAATGCCCTGACAGCTACTGGGGCATCAGTCTCCTGATCCACGCAGGTAAAGTGCTAGCGAGAATCTTTCTGAACCGGCTGAATACGGGTATCTTGGAGAAGACTATTACTAGAGAGCAATGCAGATTCCAGGCGAGTCGGAGTGCGCCTGACCTGATGTTCGCTGTCTGACGAATTCAGGAGAAATGCCAAGAACGGAACCAGCCTCTGCATGTCTTATTCATAGACATCTTCAAGACCTGCGTTTCCTTGAGCTAAAAAGCGCCGTGGATGGTGCTTGGCAAGTTTGGTGTCCAGGTAAGTTCATCAACTTGATTTGATTGTTACTTGTGGACAAAAGGGCAAAAGTACGATCGTTTGGATCAACTTGTGATTATCTTGACATTGTCACTGTTGTGGAGCAGGGTCATGTTCAGGCCCCATTCCTATTTAAGCCATATTTCACTATCGTGGTAACGGTCGCTTTTCAGAACTCTGGAGAGGACAACATTGAGATTCAGTACGGGACAGATGGACGCCTGCTGAATATCCGACGTTCCGGTGTCGCAACTCGGTTACATACCACAACGACACAAATAATTCTGTTTGCAGTTTACAGCGAATTGTTGGCACACAGTAATGAAGAAATGCAAAGTCTAGTGATGGCCTTCGAGTAATTAACATCCAGGCTAGAATTGGGCATCAACACAAGTTAGACGTTTTCCTATATCCAGCCTACTTTGGGCGGAGGTGCTGCCTGTGTAACTTCATCCCAACTTCGCGTCAACAGAGCCATTGTTGACAACCGCGCGAATCTTTGCTACTTGGATAGCACCTTGTCCACCAACCTTTCCGCAGACTACAAGTGAAGATCTCGTGTGGCGAAGGCTAGTGCTGTTTTTGGATGTCTTGATAGACGTCTTGGGAAGAGCCACAACCTAAAGATGGCCACTAGCCTCTGTGTCTACCGCTTAATGGTGCTGTCCATACTGCTTGACGGCAGTGAAACTTGGACAGTGTATTAGTGCAAGGTGCGCTATCTGGGTCGCTTTTATTTGCATTGTCTAAGACGTATCTCGGGTATTCGGCGTTTAGATATGATTCTGATCAATGAGGTAGTATGGCGAGCGGACGCGAACGGGATCAAAACCCTGTTGATGCTGAATCAACTTCGTTAGCTAGGTCACGTCCGACAAATGGGCGATGACCGTATTCAGAAGCAGCTGCTGTGTGGAAAACTGAGATCAGGTAAGCGAAATTCTGGTGGTCATATGTGGAGATAACAGGATGTTATGCAGGTAAGTATTTTACATTTTAACAATGATTCTAGATGTTGAGTAGACTTAGCGTTGAATCGGATTACCTGGAGGAATACGATTCAGACGGGCGTCCGCAAATTCAGCGAGCAGTTATTACGCTGTCGAGAACGGAGTCATGCGGTACGCAAAGGAACCATCGGTGACATAAGTCGTTGTAATCTGACTATATGGCGTTGCGATGTGTGTGGCCGCGAACGCGATGGTCGTTCGGGGCTAGTAGGTCACCAGCATGTTCATAGTGAACCATCGGCGAGGAGACGATGAGTACGTTAGGTTCAGGTAGGTCATGTCAGTGTATCCGTTTTATTTCTATTAATGATTGCATCGATCAAGACCATGGTCGTTTGGCCACTACTTCGTCCCACTTTTCAGAATCTTGGGCATCTGCATTCGTCTACCCATTCTTTCCTTTAGCCTTGTTGGTGTACTGTATGATGAATAGTTTGTCTGTTCTTTTCGTGATCCATCCTGAGTTTTTTTATCTTAGTCCTCTCTAGAGTGCACCAACAAGCACTCCCATGGTTAAATGCTTTTTTGTATTGCCTTCTACTCATCGTTCTTTTCACTTTAAATTTTATCATTGCAGTCTCTTTTTCTGTCTGTTTGTTTTCCGTGAGATAAGGGTTTCCTTTTCTTGCTAGCCAATGAACTAGTTAACTATCATCGGCCGGCTGAATAGAAGAGCCTCACTAACACACCTACTGGTCTTATTCCTTCAGGTTTACACCGGATACATGGTTTGTGGATGGGAGCACAGGTGTCTTGCGCTCCAACACTTGGGGTGATGGTTTGAAGCTCAGGTGTTCTTTGCCTTCGATCATTGTGACAATCTGATCCGTTTCGGCTGCAGCTAACAATTGGAGGGGTGTATGTGTACACGTGTGGAGTAGGAAGTGCTTGAGGCCTGGAAAAAGTATTATGAACAATGCATTGGGTTACCTAGTTTGACTGCATCTGATTTTATTGCTGCTAAAATCTTAAGTCTGACTGCTTCTGGTTGATTGATTGGAATGTATACGACGCAAATTGTTTTTGACTTTGTCTAATTTTGTGGTCGCTCAACACATGATGTGGCACTTGTGCTCTTCAGTCTTCTTACTAATATACTCTGCTATAGAACAGCAGCAAAATAAACAATCGACAGCATTTGTGAATATATTGATCAGTCAGATATAGAAATGAAACTTTTAATTTCAGTCCTCAACGAACTTCTCAAGTGTTGTAGATTTAACGAACATCAGGTGAAATGGGGAATGTTGTCGACTGGTTGATGGCGTGGCGACGGTTAGAGCTCTTAGTGATATTTTCAATGGAGTGTCAAAAATTGGGCAGTTGCGCCCCAACACTCACGCAATTCATATGGACCAGCAGACGATAAGTTTACTGCTGAGCCAAACTATACTGGTCTAAAGAGTACCCTCGGGGTCTATCACTGAACACACCGTTCCACTCAATTCACCGATAACCTGGGGACGAATGACCTATTCCGCTTCCTGGACCTAAACATGTACTGAAACTCTTACCAAGTATATTTCTTAAGGAAACTTGCAATGGACAACATACTAAACATACACAGTTATGATCTCCTCAAACAATAATTGGGACCTGATCCGCTGTCAAACCCTCTTCCATAGGACATGTTAGAAGTTGGACTTCATTTTCTGTCTGACATCCTACGGGAAGACGACCATCTAGACAGTTTTGTTACATAAAACACGATCGCCACATCAACCAAGGACCACATTTATAGTGTCGGAAACGAACTCGTGCCCACGTCGGTTTAAAGGAGACGCAGCTGCTGAGCAGTCGACCCGGTGTTTACAGCATTCACTAAAACAAACCTTTCATGTCGTGTCATTCGGAAACTGGTTCACTTCCAGACCCACACTCGAAATTAGTTTTGACGAAAGGCGGCCGATCAGTGCTTACGCATTTTTCACTTGCACTCCTTGTAGAGCAGAGTGTATCGGTTTAATGACCAGATACTTGTGCAATCGGTTTAAAGATGACCATCCAACCGGGATCAGAACCGGAGTTACGAAGGTAATCATTTACGTAGTCGTGCCACACCATGACCTCAGCGACCACCAAAGTGGACGTGTCAAAAGCAGTTCGGCTCATATACGAGGTTTTGATCAGTCGACCTAAAGAGATCAGACGGCGGTTTTTATCAATGACACAATCGATCACAGCCATATTATGCAACGCAGTGCATTGATCACAAAAACCGTTCGTCCAAGAACTTCATCTCTTCTGAACACCAGTGACTCGTGCACTTCACCCACGCAACACTACCACACATATAGACAAATGACATTGGTCAAAGGGCGTAAATCTATTCAACAGTTGGGATTCACATTTTCCTTCAGCACAGAAGGAATGTACAGTTTAACGAATTGTACGAAACCTATATAATTTGAAGTATTACCAAATGATAAAATTACGATCAAGTGAACCTTATCAAAAATTTGAGGAAGAACACTAAACAATGTTATCAATAATCTGGTTTATATGAGTAGTATAATTACTAAGAAAGTAATGGAATGATGGTTAAGCATCAAAATCGACAGTTTCGTTAACTGGTGTTTTAGTATCGTTGAGATGATGAGGGCAAAAGAGATTTGTGATCAAAGACGGTAGTCGGATGAAACAGTACAAGCCAACGAGTTGAAAACATACAGAGAACAGATAACTGCACATAGCCTGCAACGAAACTAACCTATGACTCCGGTAACAAGGGGTTCAGCCATGTCGATTGCTAAACAAGGGTACATATGATTAATCCCGTTGGATCTTTCGACTTAGAGTTATGTGGTAAAAACTTATAAGTCAACGCCATTCAAGGATGCCGTATTTATCATCCTTACCAGCATATACCGCGTTTGCACCAGTTGTTGATGTTACATATAAAGAAAACCAAATGATATGTTTGCCCATCGAACTGTATACTTTTCATCGGTTTTGTTCAGCTAGATTAAACGGTTTATGTAAGTGAAATTTAACAAAATTTAACCTAATGCTTTTTTGCAAACCTATTGACATTTACAACATGTTTATGAAGTTGCACTCATGACGGTTTTTAACAATTGGCAGTTATTCCGTAAAACCTTTCAGCCTTCTACGATATAAATCAAAAATATTACTCCACCTGATGTGCATGGGTTACTGAATTTGAAAGTGCTGAATGACCACTTAAATCCAGTTCTGAATGAAACAAAGTAAGTTATGAATGTGATGGTAATGTAGGGAGCATGCGGTTTCTACCGCTAGTTCGAATCCATTCATAATTGGATTGTTTCACACTTGATAAATTTTTTCTTAGCAGTTATGTTACTGTCACAAATGACTGCTGATGACATTGCTTACTGTTCGAGTTGACGTTCCTACGACAGTCTATTCCTTAGGTGTTTTGGTGGGCACCGGATACACAGTGGGGTGCATGAGTAACCATGTTCTAATACGAAATTTCTGAACTCCAGTCCTACCTTCGTGGCCCGCCAGTAGTACACATGCAATGTAACAGCACACAGTTCATGCAGTTAGTTAGAATTCCTTGGAGGTCTGGATTTTTAATACACATGACAAACTTGTCACGCTATTTACAATTTTTAAGTCGACTGTTGGTTGAACCTTATCTGTATAAACCTGGGTTGCGTACAATTTACTTGTTTGTGTTTTGCTGTTCATTGCTCTTTTATACCCGACTAAAGTTACACACAGTCTTCTTGACAGAAAAGCCGACGTTACTCATATTGCCTGACTGTTTGCCAGCATTATCAGTTTCTCATACTTGCCCTCGGTTCGAACACACTGATTCCATTCGTAACTTCACACGCGAATTCGTTTTCTAAAAAGCCTGTTCTTAATTTTTATATTACTTGACAGTAGAGGATGGGGTTATCATCTGGAAGACGTAAAATTTCTTGGGTTCAGATGGTATTGCTAGACATTCTTTTGTTCCAACTAAACAGATGCAACCCAGCATTTTCGTTTACCAAAAACATCGCTCATGAAAACGTTCAAAAGTATAGTGTATGCTATTAATTGTACAGATGCTAATAGCTTTGTTCAGTCAGCTTGACCTCGTACGGAATGTGACAATAGTTTCCAATGAATTAATTCTGCTAACCAGTTGTCCGTTTTCATTGTGCTTTATTGCTAGGCAAATGGGGTTGTTGAGAAGAAATTTTAAAACATGTGAACTTGGGTAACCAAGTAAGGAGAATTTGCAAATCCATTGCAATCGCCTTGGGGCACGTTTAGATTGCGTTAAACAAAAAGAAAGTAAAAACAATCATGTTTAGCCCCCAGATTTAGAAAAAATGAGGAAACTGTTCCCCCATTCTGCATATTCAGGATGGAATTGAGAAGTATCATGTGTATCAGTCAAGAGAAGCTTCAGATTAACTGCACATGTTTGAAAAAAACAGTGCCGATCATAGGAACAAAAAGTTTGGTGAACAATTGTGTTTTCGATCAGTTTTCATCAAATGTGGACACATTTACATGGTAGCTGATATCGACAGGAAGGTTATTCATGAAAAGTGAAACCAGGGACAAGCCAGAAACAAACAACAAACGACTGTTTCTGTTATGATCGTGTCGGAGTTGGATTTCAAATGAATACTGTTAATCGGATTGTAGAGATCAAGTTATCACTTGGACTGAGTGTAGGTCATAGTAACGCCAGAGCCCGGCTATAAACAAGATGCACAGTATGATTTATCGTGACGCAAAGATAAAGGCACAATAGATGATGCGTGACGCCCTCTGTGTGTCTGTTTGACCAAGTTCAACGAGATTTGTGTATTGCACTTTTTGAGCATAAAGCCAAGCTGAGGAGTGATCATAAATTCTGTCTGACAGTTACCTAGTGGTGCGACCACAAACACTTAATCACAGAAACAATCATACGGACAAGTCAAGAATGAGACAGTACCGTCAGTCAGACGAATAGAAAATCGTTCACCTAAAGTCTGTTTTGAATAGAATGTCACAGCAGGACTTTTCGGCACAAAAGTTGGTGCGGATCACGTTAGCTGTGATATTCCGTGAGTTGCTGCAAAATGTTTGCACGACAATGCCTGTTTTGTTTTAATAAATCTGTCAGGACAGATATAATTTGTGAGAATATCTTGTTATTTCATTTTGTTCATTGTTCACATAACTTTATCCAAATAAAAGACTAGCGGTGACATCGAAATTAAGCAACAAAAATGTAGGGAAAAAACATGGAACTTCGAAGCAAACTGTCTGTCCAATGTAACGTGCTGCATGGTCAACCACACTGACCAATTTACTATTCCTTCCATAAGAATAGCTGACATTAATTATTCCAGTCGTCGAATGAAAGATTAATCAAATGATATGTTAATAAATAAACAAAAATAAAAGATGTCTTTTGGAATCGAAATCTTCAAGGCACAGTGGTGCTACTACAGTGGGGGCTCACGTATGGGAACGGCAAAATGTCTTTCACAATGGGACAGCCGCCGAAAAAGAGAATCAATTAACGCAGATTCCCGCATAAATGTGTGTCAATGGTTCTCAGGGATCTTAGAACAGTGAATAGTCATAAATTAATGACTCCTCAATAAGACAGTTTCAAGGGAGAAATCGCTTCTAAAACGATGGACACATGATACCCCTAGAGGTGGTAGTCAAATGTGAGTGGGAAATACAGGTGATGTCACAGCCCATGGTATGGAAAGCCGAATGGATGGCGACATAATGACAGTCGGTCGCGTACCCCACAATTTTGTCCGTCCAGACAAATTGGCTTTGGTAGTCAACCACCATATTGACGTCCGATATAATAGCAGCGACATCATGAACCGCGATTACATCGATTTCGATGAACCTGTTCACCGTTAGTACTCGTAGCTCCTCAAAGACTGCGTAGCCTAGATTACACGGCCTTTTCTTCAGGCTCTTGGCTAGGCGGTTGTGCCGTGTACAACACACATCGCGGATGATCCAGTACGATTGAAAAATATGAGCGAGGTCTCCAAGTTGATCGCAGTTTACACCATAGAGAACTGAGTGGTCACTTCGGCCACCTCGAGAATTTCGAATTTTAGTTTGCTAACGACCACATCGGAGTTGGAAGGCGTGAGTAAATATCTTTGTTTCAGTTAGGATCGAAAGCCTTGGATATGTCAGTTGAGGTTACACTCAGCCTGGAGGAGGTGGTGTACAGGTTTCGGAGCAGCGCATGCTGTAGTGAGGTTGTCTGGGGTCAACCATCACGATGTTTGAATGCGAAATGAAAGGCGGAGAGTTGCGGACGCGTATTCTAACGATCAGTTCAATATTTCGTGAAAGCCAGGTAGTAATGTTAAATATACAGCGACAGGTCTGAGGTCATTGGGAAATGAAGGGTTATTCACCTTCTGGACAAACGTGGTGCGGGAGCGGCACAGATGAATTGGGCAACCTTCACTTCTCAGGATGACGTTGAAATACCTAGCCAGGGTCACAGTTTCTTACACTTCAAATATCTGGGTAACAGTTTGTTCAAACCAGGAGTAGTATTTTCTACGCTCTTCAAGGCGCAGGAAACTTCTTCTCCAGTTATCGGACCGAAGAAAGACCAGTCCGGAGGCAAAATCGTGGATGTTGTTCTCTCACTAATGTGCGGATGAGCCTATAATACTTCGTACAGTACTCGTTAGAATTATCCTGGAGGTCACGCTTCCTCTTTTATGTGGTTCTTTAGTTTTCCAAAACTATCGCACCAGCAACAGTTTTCTTCCGCTTTTGCTGCAGTGTTTTAATCTCAAAGTAAGTAACTTTCCATACCTGTTTCCTGCTCTTGTAGTTTGGCGCAGTGACGTGAGCGCGACTAGGAATGACCAATCTGCGGATGTACAGAAAAGCTTGTTAGGTGTGCATACATAGCAGGGACTTTGGTTGTTTCATTGTGTAAGCGTCTTCATAAAGGCTGCAGACAACTAGTGGCAACTCATCACTGTATAAGTAATCCTCGCCATTTTACTCCAATTGGATTATTGCTGTTTGAGCCTAACAGAGAATCCACTCGGAGTGCTCAGCAGTTTCCAACTCGACAAGGGACGTCATATTTTTCTGTGGGACGATGGTTGGTTTGGCAGTGGAGTTAGTGATTTTCCGACAATGCACAACATGTAGACTCGTCCTGATGCTGTCCAGATTACGGCCTCAGGAATGTGAAAGAATCCTGCGGTGTAGTTCGGGTTAACTGAGCACAGTGGAGTCAGCTCATCAGTAAGTCTGACAAAAAAGCTGATTCTTGCCAAGATTAGTGTGATCCGGCGGCTTGGATGCACCTGGGCTTCTCGCTGTTGTGTTCGATCGGATGTGTAATTCTACAGTGTTAACTTGGACCATATTTGGCCGGGAAGTTGCTGTCGAACTCGATGAGATGAAAGACCGAATGGGATTGAGCAGTAAGATATTTTCCTGCATCATCTCTGTGTCTGTGCAGAGGAACATGCGCAGACAATCCGGTGTTCGGTTTAAATATCCGGCCGCAATTTGGAAAGACCTACTCCACTTGCCCATCCTGGCAGATACCTGTTAGGGGGCATGGACGGTATTTTCATTCTTCGATCGAAAGTAACCGGTATGTCTAAACCAGGTAGGTTGATTGTCGTTATTTGGAGTTGTTAAACGCATAGCTAATGAAGGTTTGCACGTAGACTGCCCAGTTCGCACCATAGACAGATGTTTTGCTATCGGCTAAAATTATCTTCTATACAAAGCCCCCTGCTCTACTACTGAAATAACGTGTGAAGCAGGACTTCGGACAAACTTTCACTTGGATATCAAATAGCTGTTGCTGAACAATCCAGGATTCCCTCTCTGTACACTTCAGTTTAAAGACCCATCAAATCTGCACTTTATTGCCATGTCTAAAAGCTGTCACTTACCAATGAGTTCCTTTTTCCAGGGCAAAAGTTAATGCTATATTCCAAAGTCAGAGGTGTTAAGAGCGTTTTCCGATTGCTTTGCAAGGCCGAGAATATCACTCGAATATGTGCAACAGTAACCCGCTGTTTTCATAAGCTCATCTAACTGGCTACTTTTAAACCTGTTTATAACGATGTCAACCCAAAGTGAGTCGAACAGTGAGCCAGGAGGAACACCGTGAATCTAACGGTAGAGTTTATTGATGAATTGCATTTGAATACTGCTGGCACAGAATAATGGAATCTCCTTCATTTCTTCCAAATATATGTGTCGGTTAAACTGAAGAGTGTGAGTAGACTTACAAAAAGATCACATTTATTCGATCATGGGGTCATTAACAACTAGCAAGCAGACATAAGAAGATAACAGTTTCAGGTTTGATACATCGAGTTTTGAACAAATTCGGTGAACTCACATCGATCTGAGGCTGTAACTTATAAAGTCGTTTTATAAAAGTCAGTTTTGGGGTCGTGGTATACCCCGAGCTGCAATGTGAGAGTGAACGAGTTTGTGAAAACATCTTCATTATTCCTTTTGCATATATGGACAGCAGACACAATTACACACGTATCAATTCCGAACCACGCAGATGTACTTTCGAAGCATTCGAAAGGGGCATGGACTAGCACACGGTTGTTCCTCTAAACGGAGTCAGGTGTAATACCTCTTATAAGTGGCTTCATGTGGATTGTATCAACTATGAAGCCCAGTCTCGGAAAGGATATAGAAGAAAAATCGAGATATTGCTGAGGTGAATTTCCGTAGACCCAACGATTACACTGCCATTTTTGAGATTGCATGTCAAGGCTGAGTTTGAGAGGGCTTTATCGACCACAACGATTGGTCAGTACTTGGATTGTTAGTGCATAACTACCAAGAGGCTGTGTAAATTACCTATTGACATGAACTTAAATGGAATTCCAAAGCTACGGTAACTGTATGCTTATCAGTTGATGGGATACTATGCAAATTCACAGACTATTTGCTGGATTGATTAGACGAACTTCAACTTGTTCTCTACGAGGTCAGTAGGACGTTCATCAAAAGAAATGAAGGTATAAGTCTATGTAACAAATGGTCAAAACCGTAGCCTTCATTTGATCGGAGCCGTGAAAACAGGATCGATAGT